>OX388318.1:0-117957 GCA_947579605.1 Athripsodes cinereus
CCTAACCTAACCTAACCTAACCTAACCTAACCTAACCTAACCTAACCTAACCTAACCTAACCTAACCTAACCTAACCTAACCTAACCTAACCTAACCTAACCTAACCTAACCTAACCTAACCTAACCTAACCTAACCTAACCTAACCTAACCTAACCTAACCTAACCTAACCTAACCTAACCTAACCTAACCTAACCTAACCTAACCTAACCTAACCTAACCTAACCTAACCTAACCTAACCTAACCTAACCTAACCTAACCTAACCTAACCTAACCTAACCTAACCTAACCTAACCTAACCTAACCTAACCTAACCTAACCTAACCTAACCTAACCTAACCTAACCTAACCTAACCTAACCTAACCTAACCTAACCTAACCTAACCTAACCTAACCTAACCTAACCTAACCTAACCTAACCTAACCTAACCTAACCTAACCTAACCTAACCTAACCTAACCTAACCTAACCTAACCTAACCTAACCTAACCTAACCTAACCTAACCTAACCTAACCTAACCTAACCTAACCTAACCTAACCTAACCTAACCTAACCTAACCTAACCTAACCTAACCTAACCTAACCTAACCTAACCTAACCTAACCTAACCTAACCTAACCTAACCTAACCTAACCTAACCTAACCTAACCTAACCTAACCTAACCTAACCTAACCTAACCTAACCTAACCTAACCTAACCTAACCTAACCTAACCTAACCTAACCTAACCTAACCTAACCTAACCTAACCTAACCTAACCTAACCTAACCTAACCTAACCTAACCTAACCTAACCTAACCTAACCTAACCTAACCTAACCTAACCTAACCTAACCTAACCTAACCTAACCTAACCTAACCTAACCTAACCTAACCTAACCTAACCTAACCTAACCTAACCTAACCTAACCTAACCTAACCTAACCTAACCTAACCTAACCTAACCTAACCTAACCTAACCTAACCTAACCTAACCTAACCTAACCTAACCTAACCTAACCTAACCTAACCTAACCTAACCTAACCTAACCTAACCTAACCTAACCTAACCTAACCTAACCTAACCTAACCTAACCTAACCTAACCTAACCTAACCTAACCTAACCTAACCTAACCTAACCTAACCTAACCTAACCTAACCTAACCTAACCTAACCTAACCTAACCTAACCTAACCTAACCTAACCTAACCTAACCTAACCTAACCTAACCTAACCAACCTAACCTAACCTAACCTAACCTAACCTAACCTAACCTAACCTAACCTAACCTAACCTAACCTAACCTAACCTAACCTAACCTAACCTAACCTAACCTAACCTAACCTAACCTAACCTAACCTAACCTAACCTAACCTAACCTAACCTAACCTAACCTAACCTAACCTAACCTAACCTAACCTAACCTAACCTAACCTAACCTAACCTAACCTAACCTAACCTAACCTAACCTAACCTAACCTAACCTAACCTAACCTAACCTAACCTAACCTAACCTAACCTAACCTAACCTAACCTAACCTAACCTAACCTAACCTAACCTAACCTAACCTAACCTAACCTAACCTAACCTAACCTAACCTAACCTAACCTAACCTAACCTAACCTAACCTAACCTAACCTAACCTAACCTAACCTAACCTAACCTAACCTAACCTAACCTAACCTAACCTAACCTAACCTAACCTAACCTAACCTAACCTAACCTAACCTAACCTAACCTAACCTAACCTAACCTAACCTAACCTAACCTAACCTAACCTAACCTAACCTAACCTAACCTAACCTAACCTAACCTAACCTAACCTAACCTAACCTAACCTAACCTAACCTAACCTAACCTAACCTAACCTAACCTAACCTAACCTAACCTAACCTAACCTAACCTAACCTAACCTAACCTAACCTAACCTAACCTAACCTAACCTAACCTAACCTAACCTAACCTAACCTAACCTAACCTAACCTAACCTAACCTAACCTAACCTAACCTAACCTAACCTAACCTAACCTAACCTAACCTAACCTAACCTAACCTAACCTAACCTAACCTAACCTAACCTAACCTAACCTAACCTAACCTAACCTAACCTAACCTAACCTAACCTAACCTAACCTAACCTAACCTAACCTAACCTAACCTAACCTAACCTAACCTAACCTAACCTAACCTAACCTAACCTAACCTAACCTAACCTAACCTAACCTAACCTAACCTAACCTAACCTAACCTAACCTAACCTAACCTAACCTAACCTAACCTAACCTAACCTAACCTAACCTAACCTAACCTAACCTAACCTAACCTAACCTAACCTAACCTAACCTAACCTAACCTAACCTAACCTAACCTAACCTAACCTAACCTAACCTAACCTAACCTAACCTAACCTAACCTAACCTAACCTAACCTAACCTAACCTAACCTAACCTAACCTAACCTAACCTAACCTAACCTAACCTAACCTAACCTAACCTAACCTAACCTAACCTAACCTAACCTAACCTAACCTAACCTAACCTAACCTAACCTAACCTAACCTAACCTAACCTAACCTAACCTAACCTAACCTAACCTAACCTAACCTAACCTAACCTAACCTAACCTAACCTAACCTAACCTAACCTAACCTAACCTAACCTAACCTAACCTAACCTAACCTAACCTAACCTAACCTAACCTAACCTAACCTAACCTAACCTAACCTAACCTAACCTAACCTAACCTAACCTAACCTAACCTAACCTAACCTAACCTAACCTAACCTAACCTAACCTAACCTAACCTAACCTAACCTAACCTAACCTAACCTAACCTAACCTAACCTAACCTAACCTAACCTAACCTAACCTAACCTAACCTAACCTAACCTAACCTAACCTAACCTAACCTAACCTAACCTAACCTAACCTAACCTAACCTAACCTAACCTAACCTAACCTAACCTAACCTAACCTAACCTAACCTAACCTAACCTAACCTAACCTAACCTAACCTAACCTAACCTAACCTAACCTAACCTAACCTAACCTAACCTAACCTAACCTAACCTAACCTAACCTAACCTAACCTAACCTAACCTAACCTAACCTAACCTAACCTAACCTAACCTAACCTAACCTAACCTAACCTAACCTAACCTAACCTAACCTAACCTAACCTAACCTAACCTAACCTAACCTAACCTAACCTAACCTAACCTAACCTAACCTAACCTAACCTAACCTAACCTAACCTAACCTAACCTAACCTAACCTAACCTAACCTAACCTAACCTAACCTAACCTAACCTAACCTAACCTAACCTAACCTAACCTAACCTAACCTAACCTAACCTAACCTAACCTAACCTAACCTAACCTAACCTAACCTAACCTAACCTAACCTAACCTAACCTAACCTAACCTAACCTAACCTAACCTAACCTAACCTAACCTAACCTAACCTAACCTAACCTAACCTAACCTAACCTAACCTAACCTAACCTAACCTAACCTAACCTAACCTAACCTAACCTAACCTAACCTAACCTAACCTAACCTAACCTAACCTAACCTAACCTAACCTAACCTAACCTAACCTAACCTAACCTAACCTAACCTAACCTAACCTAACCTAACCTAACCTAACCTAACCTAACCTAACCTAACCTAACCTAACCTAACCTAACCTAACCTAACCTAACCTAACCTAACCTAACCTAACCTAACCTAACCTAACCTAACCTAACCTAACCTAACCTAACCTAACCTAACCTAACCTAACCTAACCTAACCTAACCTAACCTAACCTAACCTAACCTAACCTAACCTAACCTAACCTAACCTAACCTAACCTAACCTAACCTAACCTAACCTAACCTAACCTAACCTAACCTAACCTAACCTAACCTAACCTAACCTAACCTAACCTAACCTAACCTAACCTAACCTAACCTAACCTAACCTAACCTAACCTAACCTAACCTAACCTAACCTAACCTAACCTAACCTAACCTAACCTAACCTAACCTAACCTAACCTAACCTAACCTAACCTAACCTAACCTAACCTAACCTAACCTAACCTAACCTAACCTAACCTAACCTAACCTAACCTAACCTAACCTAACCTAACCTAACCTAACCTAACCTAACCTAACCTAACCTAACCTAACCTAACCTAACCTAACCTAACCTAACCTAACCTAACCTAACCTAACCTAACCTAACCTAACCTAACCTAACCTAACCTAACCTAACCTAACCTAACCTAACCTAACCTAACCTAACCTAACCTAACCTAACCTAACCTAACCTAACCTAACCTAACCTAACCTAACCTAACCTAACCTAACCTAACCTAACCTAACCTAACCTAACCTAACCTAACCTAACCTAACCTAACCTAACCTAACCTAACCTAACCTAACCTAACCTAACCTAACCTAACCTAACCTAACCTAACCTAACCTAACCTAACCTAACCTAACCTAACCTAACCTAACCTAACCTAACCTAACCTAACCTAACCTAACCTAACCTAACCTAACCTAACCTAACCTAACCTAACCTAACCTAACCTAACCTAACCTAACCTAACCTAACCTAACCTAACCTAACCTAACCTAACCTAACCTAACCTAACCTAACCTAACCTAACCTAACCTAACCTAACCTAACCTAACCTAACCTAACCTAACCTAACCTAACCTAACCTAACCTAACCTAACCTAACCTAACCTAACCTAACCTAACCTAACCTAACCTAACCTAACCTAACCTAACCTAACCTAACCTAACCTAACCTAACCTAACCTAACCTAACCTAACCTAACCTAACCTAACCTAACCTAACCTAACCTAACCTAACCTAACCTAACCTAACCTAACCTAACCTAACCTAACCTAACCTAACCTAACCTAACCTAACCTAACCTAACCTAACCTAACCTAACCTAACCTAACCTAACCTAACCTAACCTAACCTAACCTAACCTAACCTAACCTAACCTAACCTAACCTAACCTAACCTAACCTAACCTAACCTAACCTAACCTAACCTAACCTAACCTAACCTAACCTAACCTAACCTAACCTAACCTAACCTAACCTAACCTAACCTAACCTAACCTAACCTAACCTAACCTAACCTAACCTAACCTAACCTAACCTAACCTAACCTAACCTAACCTAACCTAACCTAACCTAACCTAACCTAACCTAACCTAACCTAACCTAACCTAACCTAACCTAACCTAACCTAACCTAACCTAACCTAACCTAACCTAACCTAACCTAACCTAACCTAACCTAACCTAACCTAACCTAACCTAACCTAACCTAACCTAACCTAACCTAACCTAACCTAACCTAACCTAACCTAACCTAACCTAACCTAACCTAACCTAACCTAACCTAACCTAACCTAACCTAACCTAACCTAACCTAACCTAACCTAACCTAACCTAACCTAACCTAACCTAACCTAACCTAACCTAACCTAACCTAACCTAACCTAACCTAACCTAACCTAACCTAACCTAACCTAACCTAACCTAACCTAACCTAACCTAACCTAACCTAACCTAACCTAACCTAACCTAACCTAACCTAACCTAACCTAACCTAACCTAACCTAACCTAACCTAACCTAACCTAACCTAACCTAACCTAACCTAACCTAACCTAACCTAACCTAACCTAACCTAACCTAACCTAACCTAACCTAACCTAACCTAACCTAACCTAACCTAACCTAACCTAACCTAACCTAACCTAACCTAACCTAACCTAACCTAACCTAACCTAACCTAACCTAACCTAACCTAACCTAACCTAACCTAACCTAACCTAACCTAACCTAACCTAACCTAACCTAACCTAACCTAACCTAACCTAACCTAACCTAACCTAACCTAACCTAACCTAACCTAACCTAACCTAACCTAACCTAACCTAACCTAACCTAACCTAACCTAACCTAACCTAACCTAACCTAACCTAACCTAACCTAACCTAACCTAACCTAACCTAACCTAACCTAACCTAACCTAACCTAACCTAACCTAACCTAACCTAACCTAACCTAACCTAACCTAACCTAACCTAACCTAACCTAACCTAACCTAACCTAACCTAACCTAACCTAACCTAACCTAACCTAACCTAACCTAACCTAACCTAACCTAACCTAACCTAACCTAACCTAACCTAACCTAACCTAACCTAACCTAACCTAACCTAACCTAACCTAACCTAACCTAACCTAACCTAACCTAACCTAACCTAACCTAACCTAACCTAACCTAACCTAACCTAACCTAACCTAACCTAACCTAACCTAACCTAACCTAACCTAACCTAACCTAACCTAACCTAACCTAACCTAACCTAACCTAACCTAACCTAACCTAACCTAACCTAACCTAACCTAACCTAACCTAACCTAACCTAACCTAACCTAACCTAACCTAACCTAACCTAACCTAACCTAACCTAACCTAACCTAACCTAACCTAACCTAACCTAACCTAACCTAACCTAACCTAACCTAACCTAACCTAACCTAACCTAACCTAACCTAACCTAACCTAACCTAACCTAACCTAACCTAACCTAACCTAACCTAACCTAACCTAACCTAACCTAACCTAACCTAACCTAACCTAACCTAACCTAACCTAACCTAACCTAACCTAACCTAACCTAACCTAACCTAACCTAACCTAACCTAACCTAACCTAACCTAACCTAACCTAACCTAACCTAACCTAACCTAACCTAACCTAACCTAACCTAACCTAACCTAACCTAACCTAACCTAACCTAACCTAACCTAACCTAACCTAACCTAACCTAACCTAACCTAACCTAACCTAACCTAACCTAACCTAACCTAACCTAACCTAACCTAACCTAACCTAACCTAACCTAACCTAACCTAACCTAACCTAACCTAACCTAACCTAACCTAACCTAACCTAACCTAACCTAACCTAACCTAACCTAACCTAACCTAACCTAACCTAACCTAACCTAACCTAACCTAACCTAACCTAACCTAACCTAACCTAACCTAACCTAACCTAACCTAACCTAACCTAACCTAACCTAACCTAACCTAACCTAACCTAACCTAACCTAACCTAACCTAACCTAACCTAACCTAACCTAACCTAACCTAACCTAACCTAACCTAACCTAACCTAACCTAACCTAACCTAACCTAACCTAACCTAACCTAACCTAACCTAACCTAACCTAACCTAACCTAACCTAACCTAACCTAACCTAACCTAACCTAACCTAACCTAACCTAACCTAACCTAACCTAACCTAACCTAACCTAACCTAACCTAACCTAACCTAACCTAACCTAACCTAACCTAACCTAACCTAACCTAACCTAACCTAACCTAACCTAACCTAACCTAACCTAACCTAACCTAACCTAACCTAACCTAACCTAACCTAACCTAACCTAACCTAACCTAACCTAACCTAACCTAACCTAACCTAACCTAACCTAACCTAACCTAACCTAACCTAACCTAACCTAACCTAACCTAACCTAACCTAACCTAACCTAACCTAACCTAACCTAACCTAACCTAACCTAACCTAACCTAACCTAACCTAACCTAACCTAACCTAACCTAACCTAACCTAACCTAACCTAACCTAACCTAACCTAACCTAACCTAACCTAACCTAACCTAACCTAACCTAACCTAACCTAACCTAACCTAACCTAACCTAACCTAACCTAACCTAACCTAACCTAACCTAACCTAACCTAACCTAACCTAACCTAACCTAACCTAACCTAACCTAACCTAACCTAACCTAACCTAACCTAACCTAACCTAACCTAACCTAACCTAACCTAACCTAACCTAACCTAACCTAACCTAACCTAACCTAACCTAACCTAACCTAACCTAACCTAACCTAACCTAACCTAACCTAACCTAACCTAACCTAACCTAACCTAACCTAACCTAACCTAACCTAACCTAACCTAACCTAACCTAACCTAACCTAACCTAACCTAACCTAACCTAACCTAACCTAACCTAACCTAACCTAACCTAACCTAACCTAACCTAACCTAACCTAACCTAACCTAACCTAACCTAACCTAACCTAACCTAACCTAACCTAACCTAACCTAACCTAACCTAACCTAACCTAACCTAACCTAACCTAACCTAACCTAACCTAACCTAACCTAACCTAACCTAACCTAACCTAACCTAACCTAACCTAACCTAACCTAACCTAACCTAACCTAACCTAACCTAACCTAACCTAACCTAACCTAACCTAACCTAACCTAACCTAACCTAACCTAACCTAACCTAACCTAACCTAACCTAACCTAACCTAACCTAACCTAACCTAACCTAACCTAACCTAACCTAACCTAACCTAACCTAACCTAACCTAACCTAACCTAACCTAACCTAACCTAACCTAACCTAACCTAACCTAACCTAACCTAACCTAACCTAACCTAACCTAACCTAACCTAACCTAACCTAACCTAACCTAACCTAACCTAACCTAACCTAACCTAACCTAACCTAACCTAACCTAACCTAACCTAACCTAACCTAACCTAACCTAACCTAACCTAACCTAACCTAACCTAACCTAACCTAACCTAACCTAACCTAACCTAACCTAACCTAACCTAACCTAACCTAACCTAACCTAACCTAACCTAACCTAACCTAACCTAACCTAACCTAACCTAACCTAACCTAACCTAACCTAACCTAACCTAACCTAACCTAACCTAACCTAACCTAACCTAACCTAACCTAACCTAACCTAACCTAACCTAACCTAACCTAACCTAACCTAACCTAACCTAACCTAACCTAACCTAACCTAACCTAACCTAACCTAACCTAACCTAACCTAACCTAACCTAACCTAACCTAACCTAACCTAACCTAACCTAACCTAACCTAACCTAACCTAACCTAACCTAACCTAACCTAACCTAACCTAACCTAACCTAACCTAACCTAACCTAACCTAACCTAACCTAACCTAACCTAACCTAACCTAACCTAACCTAACCTAACCTAACCTAACCTAACCTAACCTAACCTAACCTAACCTAACCTAACCTAACCTAACCTAACCTAACCTAACCTAACCTAACCTAACCTAACCTAACCTAACCTAACCTAACCTAACCTAACCTAACCTAACCTAACCTAACCTAACCTAACCTAACCTAACCTAACCTAACCTAACCTAACCTAACCTAACCTAACCTAACCTAACCTAACCTAACCTAACCTAACCTAACCTAACCTAACCTAACCTAACCTAACCTAACCTAACCTAACCTAACCTAACCTAACCTAACCTAACCTAACCTAACCTAACCTAACCTAACCTAACCTAACCTAACCTAACCTAACCTAACCTAACCTAACCTAACCTAACCTAACCTAACCTAACCTAACCTAACCTAACCTAACCTAACCTAACCTAACCTAACCTAACCTAACCTAACCTAACCTAACCTAACCTAACCTAACCTAACCTAACCTAACCTAACCTAACCTAACCTAACCTAACCTAACCTAACCTAACCTAACCTAACCTAACCTAACCTAACCTAACCTAACCTAACCTAACCTAACCTAACCTAACCTAACCTAACCTAACCTAACCTAACCTAACCTAACCTAACCTAACCTAACCTAACCTAACCTAACCTAACCTAACCTAACCTAACCTAACCTAACCTAACCTAACCTAACCTAACCTAACCTAACCTAACCTAACCTAACCTAACCTAACCTAACCTAACCTAACCTAACCTAACCTAACCTAACCTAACCTAACCTAACCTAACCTAACCTAACCTAACCTAACCTAACCTAACCTAACCTAACCTAACCTAACCTAACCTAACCTAACCTAACCTAACCTAACCTAACCTAACCTAACCTAACCTAACCTAACCTAACCTAA
Source organism: Athripsodes cinereus (assembly GCA_947579605.1). NCBI lineage: Eukaryota > Metazoa > Arthropoda > Insecta > Trichoptera > Leptoceridae > Athripsodes > Athripsodes cinereus. Next base: position 9,980 of record OX388318.1, read on the forward strand.
CCTAACCTAACCTAACCTAACCTAACCTAACCTAACCTAACCTAACCTAACCTAACCTAACCTAACCTAACCTAACCTAACCTAACCTAACCTAACCTAACCTAACCTAACCTAACCTAACCTAACCTAACCTAACCTAACCTAACCTAACCTAACCTAACCTAACCTAACCTAACCTAACCTAACCTAACCTAACCTAACCTAACCTAACCTAACCTAACCTAACCTAACCTAACCTAACCTAACCTAACCTAACCTAACCTAACCTAACCTAACCTAACCTAACCTAACCTAACCTAACCTAACCTAACCTAACCTAACCTAACCTAACCTAACCTAACCTAACCTAACCTAACCTAACCTAACCTAACCTAACCTAACCTAACCTAACCTAACCTAACCTAACCTAACCTAACCTAACCTAACCTAACCTAACCTAACCTAACCTAACCTAACCTAACCTAACCTAACCTAACCTAACCTAACCTAACCTAACCTAACCTAACCTAACCTAACCTAACCTAACCTAACCTAACCTAACCTAACCTAACCTAACCTAACCTAACCTAACCTAACCTAACCTAACCTAACCTAACCTAACCTAACCTAACCTAACCTAACCTAACCTAACCTAACCTAACCTAACCTAACCTAACCTAACCTAACCTAACCTAACCTAACCTAACCTAACCTAACCTAACCTAACCTAACCTAACCTAACCTAACCTAACCTAACCTAACCTAACCTAACCTAACCTAACCTAACCTAACCTAACCTAACCTAACCTAACCTAACCTAACCTAACCTAACCTAACCTAACCTAACCTAACCTAACCTAACCTAACCTAACCTAACCTAACCTAACCTAACCTAACCTAACCTAACCTAACCTAACCTAACCTAACCTAACCTAACCTAACCTAACCTAACCTAACCTAACCTAACCTAACCTAACCTAACCTAACCTAACCTAACCTAACCTAACCTAACCTAACCTAACCTAACCTAACCTAACCTAACCTAACCTAACCTAACCTAACCTAACCTAACCTAACCTAACCTAACCTAACCTAACCTAACCTAACCTAACCTAACCTAACCTAACCTAACCTAACCTAACCTAACCTAACCTAACCTAACCTAACCTAACCTAACCTAACCTAACCTAACCTAACCTAACCTAACCTAACCTAACCTAACCTAACCTAACCTAACCTAACCTAACCTAACCTAACCTAACCTAACCTAACCTAACCTAACCTAACCTAACCTAACCTAACCTAACCTAACCTAACCTAACCTAACCTAACCTAACCTAACCTAACCTAACCTAACCTAACCTAACCTAACCTAACCTAACCTAACCTAACCTAACCTAACCTAACCTAACCTAACCTAACCTAACCTAACCTAACCTAACCTAACCTAACCTAACCTAACCTAACCTAACCTAACCTAACCTAACCTAACCTAACCTAACCTAACCTAACCTAACCTAACCTAACCTAACCTAACCTAACCTAACCTAACCTAACCTAACCTAACCTAACCTAACCTAACCTAACCTAACCTAACCTAACCTAACCTAACCTAACCTAACCTAACCTAACCTAACCTAACCTAACCTAACCTAACCTAACCTAACCTAACCTAACCTAACCTAACCTAACCTAACCTAACCTAACCTAACCTAACCTAACCTAACCTAACCTAACCTAACCTAACCTAACCTAACCTAACCTAACCTAACCTAACCTAACCTAACCTAACCTAACCTAACCTAACCTAACCTAACCTAACCTAACCTAACCTAACCTAACCTAACCTAACCTAACCTAACCTAACCTAACCTAACCTAACCTAACCTAACCTAACCTAACCTAACCTAACCTAACCTAACCTAACCTAACCTAACCTAACCTAACCTAACCTAACCTAACCTAACCTAACCTAACCTAACCTAACCTAACCTAACCTAACCTAACCTAACCTAACCTAACCTAACCTAACCTAACCTAACCTAACCTAACCTAACCTAACCTAACCTAACCTAACCTAACCTAACCTAACCTAACCTAACCTAACCTAACCTAACCTAACCTAACCTAACCTAACCTAACCTAACCTAACCTAACCTAACCTAACCTAACCTAACCTAACCTAACCTAACCTAACCTAACCTAACCTAACCTAACCTAACCTAACCTAACCTAACCTAACCTAACCTAACCTAACCTAACCTAACCTAACCTAACCTAACCTAACCTAACCTAACCTAACCTAACCTAACCTAACCTAACCTAACCTAACCTAACCTAACCTAACCTAACCTAACCTATCCTAACCTAACCTAACCTAACCTAACCTAACCTAACCTAACCTAACCTAACCTAACCTAACCTAACCTAACCTAACCTAACCTAACCTAACCTAACCTAACCTAACCTAACCTAACCTAACCTTACCAAAAATCGGAAAGAAAATTTAAGGAATTTTGAAGTTTCCAAAATATCTCAACATTAACGATCGCGTAACCATGTGGTAAATTGAGTTTCCACTGCCAATTTAAAGTAGATTTTCTCAAAACTTTTGCATCCTAATATTTTCAAAAAATTTGTAATCCTCCATTGAAGTGTTCTCAATATTTCTTAATTTAAAAAAATGCTAAAAATTACTTCCTTCATCCCAAAAAAAAATATTTTTGAAAGACTGTCCTTACTTTCATCCGTGTTACGGTAGAATTTGAATTGCCAATATTTTCAACTTTATCAAAAGTGACAAATATTAATATGTGTTCGTTGTCTTGAACGTATTATAAATTATATGTTTGACTAGGTGCCTTTTGTCTTACGTAAAATTATACCGCATTGTAGATGGCAAAGGAGCACGAACGTAATAATATTACTTAGAACTGTGAAAATAATAACACTTTATCAAAAGGATCGAACATTGATACGTACTTTTTGCGTTGAACATTACATAAATAATGTAAATTTTATTCAAAGTCTTTTTACTAAATACACAAGGTAATAATTATGTTGAGACCTCATGAACATGATCATTATACTTGATTTGTACAGAGTGTCTCGTACATGTCTCATATTTGTTATATTTTTATAAAAAAATCATCTTTATTCTCCTTATTAAATGTTTCTTAATGATATTTATGTTACGTTTGTGATTGTGTTAATTGTTATATTTCTATAAAAAAATCATCTTTGTTCTCCTTATCAAATATACCTAAACGGTATTTATAAAACGTTTGTGATTGTGTTAATTGTTATATTTCCATAAAAAAATCATCTTTGTTCTCCTTATCAAATATACCTAAACGGTATTTATAAAACGTTTGTGATTGTGTTAATTGTTATATTTCCATAAAAAAATCATCTTTGTTCTCCTTATCAAATATACCTAAACGGTATTTATAAAACGTTTGTGATTGTGTTAATTGTTATATTTCTATATAAAAAATCATCTTTGTTCTCCTTATCAAATATACCTAAACGGTATTTATAAAACGTTTGTGATTGTGTCAGTTGTTATATTTCTATAAAAAAATCATTTTTGTTCTCCTCATTAAATGTTCCTCAATATGTTATGTTTGTGATTGTGTTAATTGTAATATTTCTAAAATAAAAAACATCTTTGTTCTCCTTATTAAATGTTCCTCAATGATATTTATGTCACGTTTGTGATTGTGTTAATTGTTATATTTCTATAAAAAAATCATCTTTGTTATCCTTATTAAATGTAGGTACCTAAATGATATTGATATTACGTTTGTGATTGTGTCAACTGTAATATTTCTGTCAAATTTGACTTTTTATGAGTTTCATAATAAATGTCAATTATGTGCTTTTGACCTTTATTTCTTTTTTAATATTTCTATTTATCTTTGTGCTCTTGAATGTAAATTGTATATTTTATTCTGTGACTTTTTTAATGATGAATAACAATAAAATAGTTTTTTAAATTCAAACACACATTTTTTTTAACCCGGTTGAAAATTTAAATCATGATTTATATTTAATGAATTTTGAAAAAAACCGAGAGAAAGTAAACCTTAAATATGTTGTAAAATACAGTATCCATAGGTAAAACTTTGTGATCAATCTATATAAAAAAAAAGTATTTAGATTTTTTTTACAAAATCAAATATAATTAAAGTTAAATAAATTATTTTACACCCTGTATTACAAGTGTGGAATACGACACGTGCACATTACTGTAAGTAGATACGATACGTCGTTAGGTCTCGACGCATTCTACACGGCGAGACAGGTTCACACTAAGCGTTTGCTGTCTCGACATTCTCTATCGGAAACGCATGGTTCCAGAAAAAAACTAATAATGATATGTTTTTCAAATAATCCATGTTTGTTATAGATATCGATAGATTCCTAATAAAATTCTCTACAAGATGACATAAATTAAATTTTGATTAATCAAGTCGTTTGCTTGATATTTATAAATAAAGCTAGTGGTAAACTGAATTTACCACATGGGGCCGTGCGTTTTGTTTTGAATACGGTTATTTAAAGGTTAATTTGTGAAGAAAAATTATTAACTTAAGAATTTTATTAATCAATTGTTTTCATATAATTCCATTATGTAGGACTACTTCATACGAACCTTATCTTTTACATTTTTAATTTCAATAAAAAATGCAATATGGAGAATTATACAAAATCAACAATGAAGTTTTTTTTTATAGATTGGCCTATTTATATGATAGTTTTTCTATACATTCTCAAATTAGAATCGTTATCCATACAATTTAACATCTGTAGTTCTGATATTTCAATTTTTAAAAAATCATGGAAAGATTTTTTATAAATTTTAAATGAATAGGTAAAATCTACCTGAAAAAAAAATTAGTACCTACATAATTATATTACGTACTGCAGATAATTTATAAACAAATCTGAGTTAAGTATAATTGTTCAACATAAATTGTTCATGTCGGCCGGTGTGGCGCGGAGCTCTTTCCTTTGAGTCACGAGGTCCCGGGTTCGATTCCCGGACAGGGCAATGTGAAGAATGACCTTTTTCAAATTGTCCTGGGTCTGGATGTTACATATATATGTATATAGTGCATTGTATATGTGTGTGCATCATCCCAATCCTTCTATGTGGCTGCGAGTCTTGGCACTTAACCAAGGCTCAGGAGCGGAAGATACTAAGCTTTGAAAACAAGTGTCTTAGAAGGATTTTGGATGTCAGATGGTATGAACATGTTACAAATGATGCTGTGCGCCGGCGCACCCAACAGAGACCTGTAATCTCCGTAATACAAGAGAGACGATGGTCCTGGCTGGGACATGTTTTGAGAATGCCCAATGATAGTTGGCCAAAAAGAGCACTGTTCTTCCGTCCGTAGGCCCGGGCGTCCCTCTTTCACAATACACCGTTCCTATGACAACGATATCAGAGCGCAAGGAATGTCGTGGGAAGAGGTGACGCAATTGGCACAGAGACGCTCTGAATGGAGGAGGCTGGTTTCTGCCCTGTGCTCCCGAGAGGAGCGTTGAGGGCGATGATGATGATGATGATGATATGTGTGTATCGTCGCGTTAGTACCCATAATCAAGATTCATCTAAGTTTGGGACTAGCTCGATGTGTGTGAATTGTCTATGTAAAAAAAAAATGAATGTAACTTTCGCAGTTTAGCGGCCCCACCCGTTGTCGAGTACTTTTTTCCATAGAAAAGGTAATATTTTTGAAACTTGAGGAAATTGTTGCCATATGTAGAATTATTTTAATTTGCCGGCAAAGAAAATCCTCTTCGAAAATTAATTTCCTAAAATTCCGTACATATTACTCGACAACGGGTGGGGCCGCTCAAGTTTCATAGTTGCGAATTTTTTTTCCTATAAAAGAATTTATAAAATTTGGTGACCAAAAAATAATTCACCATATGGCAACAATTTCCTCAAGTTTCGAAAATATTTCTTTTACATGGAAAAAAGTACTCGACAACGGGTGGGGCCGCTAAACTGCGAAAGTTCCAAATGAATTATATTTTTTTACACTAGGTATACCTTCGATGACACACTTTGACAATTACCTACGGGAGTTTGTAAAGAGATTAATAATATTAATCATTCATAAAGTCAGTGGGAGAGGGCAGAAGATAGGGCAGGTGTCGAAAATGTGTTGAAAGGCTTGGTTTGGAGTGGCCAGAGGTCCTGGAAGCAGCGGTGGACAGTTATCTCTGGAGGAGATACTTAGGGGCAATGGGCCCCCGACCGAACTAGGACAAGGGGAAGAAGATGTATGTATGAAATCGTTCATTGATTCTTAGGCGGTACGAAGTTCGCCGGGCCAGCTAGTGGTATAATAAAATACAAAATATGATTCCAGATACCTGAGCAATTCTGCCACAAATATTTTATCATAGCCTCATTAATGTCGGAGAAAGTATGATGATTTGAAAGAGTTGAAAAGGATATTACCAAAGGATTTTATTACTTACTATAACAATTTATTACATTAAAATAGATTATAGGCGGGTAGAACAGTCATGTGATGAGCACATTGAATAGGAGAGCATGCATGAGGAATTGTACGACAGTGACGGAAGCGAAAGATGTATGCAAGGATAGAAGGAAGTGGCGCTCGATCCTTTTTCCCTACCCCGCGAGGGAAGCGGCGTGATGGTATATATGTTTGTGTATATATAAAAAAATATAATATATATATAATATATATAAATCATCTTAAAATTATAAATTAAATTTTTGTTTCACTTTGATGTTCTTGTTTTTCCATACTAATAATCTTTGTAAAACTAATAAATCCCGTTCCAGTACCTACTAGAAAGTTAGGAATGAAAAACTTTCCAAGTTATTGAAAAAAAAGTATGAATGCATTTATATTTTTGATTATTTTTAATATAAATCATACGCATTGGAAAATAATTATAAAATCTAATTGTTAAAATTTTAAAATTCCTCCCCATTTTAATAATAAATAGTTTTAACCTTCTCTTGTAAAAATGTAAATTTGAATATATGAGGTTTACAAGATAGACTGACTATATTAGGTATATTGTCAATGTTGAATACTGCCATCTGTGTGGTGAATTATGAAGCACTAGTTACTGGCTATAGACATAAAGTGATAATCTATGGCGAATAAATTCAATTCAGGGTTTGTCTTTGGTTGCGTGTATATAATACACACACACTTTTGATCCACCTCTCTTCTTCTCCAATACACAGTCAAACAAAAACATTAGCATCTATACTGTTCTATTTGTTACAAGTTTTACATTAAATTCTATATAAAATAAAAGTGTTTGTTCTGCAATCCAACAACTCAACATTAGCGATCGTAAAAGGGACATAGGCGATCGAGACACAACAACATTGGCGACCGTACAACAGGACACCTTTCGGAAAAAACATCGAATCCATCATTGCGTATCGTATCCTATATTTTCCTATTCATTTACAATTCTATCCTATAATATTACATTTCCATTCAAATAGATCAATATATTTAACTATCTGGGGATTCATTGCCATTTTATATAAATATTATACATTTTAAGGTTAATTGTTACAATAATATCTACCCTACAATTTCACAACTGTAATCGTATCTAATTGTTGTTTTTAAAACATTTGTTTAATAAATAAAACTAATATTATCTTTATTGTTTTGCAGATAACCCGTGATTCCATCATATTTTCGGCATTTTTATGAAAAAAACTGTGTGTAAATTCTCGTGAGAAATATTGTTGCAAAATAGTCGCGTGTTTTCAATGTTCATTGATTGGCATTTTTTGCATTGAGATTTCTCTTTTTATTATTGTATATTTATTACATTCTAGTGAATTATGTTGTCTGGAGAAAGAGAAACAAGGACAGCCACTTCAAAAATGGAAAAAACACGTGATTCTGAAATGGAGGTTTGCAAAGGGTTGATATCAAGGCGAGGCGTTTTGAAGGGACAACTCACGCGCTTTAAAGATTATTTGAGTAAGAAAGATTTAGATATTTGTGAATTACAGTTAAGGACATCAAGAATGGAAAGCATGCTTGAAAAATTTGAAATGTTGCAATGTGACTTGGAGGAAATTGATGGTGAGGAAGTGGTGTATAGGGATACTTTTGAACAACTATTTTACACCACTTTAAGTAAGGCAAAATCATTATTGAAAGATCAACTACAAGTCACATGTGAAGTTAAGTTAAATCCAATTCAAATACCTACATTTCATGGTAATTATGAAACATGGTTACACTACAAAGATACATTCAAATCTCTTGTAGGCAACAATAATTCTTTATCTAACTTACAAAAGTATCATTACTTACTGAGCTCATTAAAGGGTGAAGTTTTAAGGTTAGTTTCTTCTTTGGAAGTTTCAGACACTAATTACTCTTTAGCATGGGACATCTTAACAAGGAGATTTGAGAACACCCGCCTCATTGTGGACAAACATGTTAATCACATTTTCAATCTCATTCCAGTGAAGCCAGAATCATATCAATCTTTAAGGCGATTGATCGATGATTCACAGCTCCATACGCGAGCTTTGGAAAGTTTGGGACTACCCACAAGCAGCTGGGACATCCTGTTAATTCACATAATTGCTAACAAATTAGATTCAGTATCACGTAACATATGGGAATCGCATCACTTGCAGGGTGAGCTACCTACATTAAAGGAACTGTACGAATGTATTGGGGAGAGAGCACGTATTTTGGAGACGACGTCTCACAACAAAAACTTCAAACCATCCAACACCTCCAACCGAGCAGGAGTTGGCTTGGTTGCAAATGTACGAGCAAACCCAGTTTGCCCACTTTGTTCTTCACAGCATCGATTAAACCAATGTGAGCAGTTTAAGTCGATGGGGACTCAGCAAAGGTGGGAGCTGGTAAAAAGGCAGCGACTGTGCCGTAACTGTATGTTAAGGAATCATATTACCAAGGATTGTTCTTCAGGAGGAAGATGTAAGGTGTGTCGGAGGGACCATCACACCTTATTGCACACACCGAGCGTGCACAATTCGACAGCAAATACGGAAACTCTGGGACCTACTTCACAGGTTCCTACTGTGGTGAACCATGCTTCGCTCTCAAACGACGAGGAAGTACTGTTATCCACGGCCATGGTTGGGATCCAACTCCCTGATGGCGGCATTTTTAGGGCACGAGCACTCTTGGACTCGGCAGCACAGTCGAATTTCATTACAAAGAGTTTATGCGAGAAACTCAACTTACGAACAAAGGGAGCATATCTGCCAGTCTCGGGACTGCGGCAACAGGTAACTCACATTGAAGAAAAGGTAGATATAACGATTAATTCTTTATTGTATGATTACAGGAGGAAAATCAACTGTTTGGTCCTGCCTGTAATTACATCAAACTTGCCACTGCGATCTGTGGACAGACGACGTTTTCACGTGCCTTCCCAGATGCAGCTAGCGGACCCTGACTTCCATAAATCTTCTCCAATAGACTTGTTATTGGGAGCACAGGTATTTTGGGAGGTACTTCAGGGAAATCATGCATCAGCTCAACGTCAGCAGCCGATGATGCATCAGACCAAGTTAGGATGGGTCATTGCAGGAGCTATTCCGTGGAACTCTGAAGGAATCAGCAGACAAAGGCCGGTATCTTGTTACATTTCTTTGAATCAATTAAACAAAAACATTGAGAAATTTTGGGAGGTAGAAAGTGTGCCTAATTCTCTGGTTCGAACCCAGGAAGAGACATTATGCGAGAAACACTTTACTAGTACTACGACTCGTGATGAGTCTGGCAGATTTTCAGTAAGTCTACCCTTCAAGGAATGTCCACCTAACGTGGGAAACTCTCTTGAAATAGCCGAGAGGAGGTTACTTTCGATGGAGCGACGGTTTCTGAAGGATACAGAGCTGCACACACAATATGCAGCATTCATGAATGAGTATTTGGAATTGGGGCATATGTCTCCTTGTCTACCTGACAAGGAAAATGCAGTTTATCTTCCCCATCATTCCGTTTTCAAGGGAACAAAAATCCGTGTTGTGTTCGATGGTTCTGCAAAAACATCCAATGGAAAGTCCCTAAATGATAATCTGATGAAAACACCTACCATACATAATGAGTTATTTACATTGTTGATTAATTTCAGGAAACATCGATATGTCTTGAGTGCAGATATACAACAGTATTATAGGCAGGTCAATGTACATGAACGGGACAGGGATTACCAGAGGGTCTTATGGAGGACATCTCCCAGTGAGGAAATAGGACATTTCCGAGTCAACAGCGTCACATACGGACTCAGTGCGTCACCATATCTCGCGATGAGATGTCTAAAGGAACTAAGTACAATTTATTCTTCTATTTTTCCTCTCACTTCTCAGGTGATAGAAAGGGATTTTTATGTGGATGATCTCTTAACAGGAGATCATGATAAGCAGACTTGTATTAATTTAAAAAATGAACTGTCATACCTTCTAGACAAGGCAGGTATGAAACTTACCAAATGGAGGTCAAATCTGGAAGACCTACATGACACTGGTCAGAACAATGACAGTAAATCCTTGATTCTGGAGGACGATTTTCAGTGCAAAATTCTAGGGTTGCATTGGAACAGTTACGAAGACACTTTTCATTATAAGGTTAACATTGAAACAAATACATCAACGTCTACTAAAAGGACAATTCTTTCAGATATTTCTAAGACGTTCGACCCGTTAGGACTCATCGGGCCCATTGTAATTAGGGCAAAATTATTAATGCAAAAAATTTGGCAGTTACAGATAGGATGGGACGATGAACTACCTGAAGACATTATTATTGCATGGAACCTTTACAAAAAGGATCTACAAGACATCAACATCATCAAGATTCCAAGGAGGGTAATTGTGACGTCAACAGGGAGTGCAGACATACAAATATTTGGGTTTTCCGATGCATCGAAGGAAGCGTATGGTTGTACTGTATATTTGAAGTCCATGGATGAACAAGGTAGGACACAGATCAATTTACTTTGTGCAAAATCTAGAGTGGCACCTCTCAAACAACTTACCTTGCCTAGGCTAGAATTATCAGGAGCGCTACTATTAGCTGGACTTGTCAAGTCCATAAAGGAGAACATGGGTTATCAAGGTGTATCCACTAAGCTTTTCACAGATTCAACTATTGTGTTGTCATGGCTACGAGCCTCAGCAACAAAAATGGATACCTTTGTAGCAAACAGGGTAGCAGAAATTCAGCGTAGCACAGAAGATTGTCAATGGATACATGTATCGTCACAACACAACCCAGCAGACTTGATTTCCAGGGGTACATCTGTACAACAACTTTCATCTTCAACTTTGTGGTGGAATGGTCCATCTTTCATACAAGAGGATGAGAAACTTACAGAATGTTCTTCTACGGTTGATATACAACAAGATATAGTGGTAAATACTACCACACTGGTAAATATTGAATCATGGGATATTTTCACAAGATATTCTTCATTTAATAGATTGCTTAGAATTACTGCATATTTAATAAGATTTAATAATAATATAACATCAAAAACAGGGAGTAGAACTGGACCTTTACAGGTATCTGAACTTCAACATGCACATGATGTATTGTGCAACATCGTCCAAGGTATTTTCTTTCACAGAGAAATAAGGGATTTAAAAAAGGATGGTCAGGTGTCTGCTCGTAGTAATGTAAAATCATTAAATCCAGTATTGATAAATGGTATACTTTGTGTTGGAGGAAGACTGAAAAACAGTGAGGTACCTACCCAACAAAAACATCCTATTTTGTTGCCTGCGGGACACGCTTTTACAACATTAATTATAAGGTATTATCATTATACTAATTTACATTTGGGTTTGCAGGGACTGTTGGCGCAGCTACGACTCAAGTACTGGCCATTGTCAGCAAAGAATACAATAAGAGGGGTTCTCAAGCATTGTATCCTGTGCTTTAGGTACAAGACGCCAGTGAATTACCAAAGGATGGGGGATCTGCCTGCAGACAGAGTCACTGCGACAAGGCCATTTTCAATTGTTGGAGTAGACTATTCAGGTTTCTTCAATATAAAATCAGGTTTTACCAGGAACGCTAAGGTTGTAAAATGTTATATTTGTTTATTTGTTTGTTTTGCCTCTAAGGCAGTGCATCTGGAAGTTGTCACTTCCATGACGACAGAGGCTTTTTTGAATGCATTAAAAAGATTTGTTGCTCGGCGGGGAATGCCAATCAAGATTTATTCAGATAATGGCACAAATTTCATTGGTGCAAGCAACGATCTTGCCAGAATTTACACACAGTTAAGAGCCTCTGAGGAGGAGATTGTTAATTTTTGTTCTCAACGATGGATCGACTGGAAATTCATTCCAGCTCGATCACCCCATTTTGGTTCTCTTTGGGAAGCAGGTATAAAACTAGTAAAAACTCCCTTGAAAAAGGCTTTGAATTCTCAGGTATTGAATTATGATTCTATGCTTACTTTGATTTGTCAAATCGAAGCCTCCATTAATTCCAGACCAATAACCAGTTTATCCTCTGATCCAACTGATCTCAACCCACTCACTCCTTCCCATTTTTTGATTGGAGACTCGTTGGCGAGGTTACCTGAACCAGATGTATCACACTTACCAGATAATCGTTTAAACCACTACCAAAAGATTATTGCTATGTTCAAGGGTTTTTGGACTAGATGGAGCAGGGAGTATTTCCAGGGACTCCAACAACGGACAAAATGGACACACGGAAATGAGAGACAATTGAAGGAGGGGGATTTGGTGCTAATAAAGGACGAGACTGTTCCCATGCTGTGGAGACTTGGCAGAGTTGTCCAGACACATCCAGGTCCAGATAACGTCACCCGAGTTGTCACCTTGAGGACCCAATCTGGACTGACAAAAAGAGCCATCCATCGTGTGGCATTGCTACCAGAGCCTTCGGAACAGTGAAATACCTATGTGCTATATTGTTTTAATTTTTTCTTTTGTGAAGTGAACTTGAATACATAATAATATGCATTAAACAAAACAATAATACAGTACATCAAGATTTTAAACTCCAAACAAGACTTACATCAAGATATTAATCATTTATAATAGTTGAACATGAAGCTTATAAACCCAAACAAAATATTTAATTAAAAACATGGACATTTAACCTCAAGAAAGAAGATTTATTATGTATATTGTATTTTGTTGTATGTATTTTCAAATATCTTAGCATTGGTAGAGGAAGGATTTAATCATGAGTTGTAATGGGAAAGTAAATTCATTTTGGTTTAATTAGTTGTTATCTTTATTGTAAAAATGTAAGTCCAATTGATGTTAATATCATCAATCGCTTACAGAGGGGGAGAATGTTGAATACTGCCATCTGTGTGGTGAATTATGAAGCACTAGTTACTGGCTATAGACATAAAGTGATAATCTATGGCGAATAAATTCAATTCAGGGTTTGTCTTTGGTTGCGTGTATATAATACACACACACTTTTGATCCACCTCTCTTCTTCTCCAATACACAGTCAAACAAAAACATTAGCATCTATACTGTTCTATTTGTTACAAGTTTTACATTAAATTCTATATAAAATAAAAGTGTTTGTTCTGCAATCCAACAACTCAACATTAGCGATCGTAAAAGGGACATAGGCGATCGAGACACAACAACAGTCAAGAAGAAAATAATATAGAGAGCGAAAAATTATTCGACAAATACCCAGAAATCCTAGAGAGTCGGAGAATGGAGTGCCAAGGTGGCAAATTCCCGAACGTTATGCAGAAGACAACCTATGACAGTGAATGCTCTTTAGCAACCATAAGTAGATGCATCACAGTGCTTTTCGCGACAGCTCCTCTGGAAGATCATTACACATTAAGGGTTGTACCCTCCCTCACCCATGAATGTTACAGGAATGGCAGTTCCTATGTCATCCATACTCTTCAAGCAAATTCTTTCTAAGGAAGGGACTCCCCCTGACAAAACCCTTCCTGAAATCAAATACAACCGTTAATGTCCACCGACTCTCTATTTTACAATATGACTTAGAATTAGCTTACAGTTACGTATTATCTACGTACTAGTTGTTTGCTTAGACTAATACAAAGGATGAAGACTAGACACTTATAAATTTCAAACTAAATACATTTTTCATAGCCTTCGGGTTTCTACTTCTTCTTCTTCTTTCTTGCTTTAAGGCAAAGCACCCTACTTCGAGTGAATTATGCCTATAAATCTTAAGCTATTTCAACCGTCTCCAAGCATCAATATGTGGGTACATAATCATAAAACTGAAAAAAAAATAACAATCAAACAAACCATGTAGACATCAAGAAATACACACAACATGAAATACAAAACAAAACACAAAATCAATAAGCGCACGTTTCGCAGAAAATTAAATCAAAAGATTCGTATTAAAATTTACAACAGTTACCGAGCGTACACCCAGCGAGAAGGAAAGCGGTGTGTCCCCCCTCTCGCCAGAGTGAGACCAAGTTTTCGCGACATTACGTCAGACAAGGACACAGAGATATACACTCACTGCCCCTTTTAAATGTTAACAGCTGTGTTGAGCGTAAACAACAGGCAGGGCCGCTACCAGGAAACAATTTAATTATTAACTTCAAATATTTTTTTTTTTACATTTTTACATATTTATATTTTTTTTTATAGTTTGACTTCAAGAAATATTACCAGTAAAAAAAATAAACAAATCCATCAACAACAAATTTATCAAAATTATGAATAATCAATTTCGCCCTCATCATACTCTTTTGTCATACTTTTTCAAATGATTCACTATAATAATATTAATTCTAAAATCATTAAGAGCTAAAAGAGACTGGACATTAATGGGGAAAGTGATGCAAAACTCTTTAATGTTTTCAATGAAATCGTGGTTTGGTAACAAAGGACAATTAAAGAATATGTGGTCTATTGTCTCTTCCTCATTCCCACATTCACAAGTGGAGTCGATGATCACTCCAATTCTGGCCAGGTGGAAGCCCAGGACGACATGACCCAACCTAAGACGAGCCAGAAGTGAAACATTGAGCTTCGGAATTTTATAGTTCTGGAACCAAGGCCGAGAAGGGATATCACTTTGTATTGCCTTGTAGTGTTTTCCGGTTAACGAGTTTTTAAAAATATCATCCCACTCATTACGAATATTCCGTTCCACGACATTGCAGCAATCTGCAATAGGCAAAACGAACGAATGTGGCCATAATCCGCATTTACACGCTTCCTTGGCAAGAAGATCAGCTTTTTCGTTTCCACTGATCCCGACATGGGACGGAATCCAAACGATTGTAATTATTAGGGAATCCAATCCCGCATCAAAATCGCGATCCCGCAAGCCTGCGGTATTGAGGTCATCAGTCCCGCGGATCCCGCAGGATTTGCGGGATTGAGATTTTTTAATAAAAAAAACTGTTTCATGTAGATACTTAGTTATTTAAAAAAATATATTAAATAAAGACGAGTAAATTTTAATATTTTTCATTATTATGCAGATTTATTACTCATATTACTAATTAACAAGTGGAAATAATGATGTTTTAGAGGTATAAATAATCAGCTTCTTATAAGGAACGATATAATACAACATTTCACCTTATAGATTTGTAATTTGTATGAACAATTGAACAGATTTATTAATTTCGACTTTTAGAGGCATAAAAAATAGCTTTTTTCTGATAATACTTTCGAAGAAATGATAAGTACCTAAGTTTTATAAATTTTGTTGCATAAATAGCCAGCGGCGGAAAAAGCACGTTCAGCTTCCATGCTATTAGGTGGAGTTGACTTCATATTACTTGACTATCCATTCTGTACGGAGACTGTGCTCTAATTCATCTTCTAGTATAGACGAAGGCTTATCATTTGATAGATTCGATAAAGGCGTGTCTTCTTCATCGCCATTGTCATCAACTTGTTGGTTTTGAGTTTCAGGTTGTACCTGCGTGTCTGACAACAATCTCTCGATTGAACACTTCATTTCAGTTCGAAATGTAACTTTGCTTGGATGAAAGAATGGAACGTCCACCACATTTGTAGATCCTAAATCTTTTTCTAGATATTTGTTAGGATTTTCTAAGCACAGCAACACGACAGTCATTGATGTGTGGCGTTATTTTATCCGGCGAGATTGCGACACTTCAAGTTCCTGGCTTAACCTGATATTTTGTCGATCCAGTTTGCTTATCATGAAATGCAATGTGGTTTCTGCAGAAACTAATGTTGCGTCCTCGCGGCATAAGATATTTACAGCAGGCTTCACTGGCTCTAAAGTTCGTTCAATATTACTCAATGTTATAAATTCTTCATCAGTGAATGAAAATGAAGATGATGTCAGTTTAAGATCAATAAGTGCTTTAAATATGTACTGTTTGACTTGGTTGAACCTCGATAACATTGATGCGAGACTGTTCCAGCACGTTCGGCAATCTAGGATCAGCTGTAATTCTTTGCAGAATTCTGCTTTAATATATATTTGCAGAAGATCATTTGTTACTGGAGATTTCGAACTAAAAAGCTTGACAATTTTCCTGACTTTTTGAAACAGTAAAAACAAAAAATGGAATAAGTTATAATGATTTTCATTGAAAAATCTATTGATCTGACAATACTTATCTACCTATATTGTGGTAGCAAATCTCCTTCTTGAATGTCTTCCTCTACCGAAAAGTCACATGCTCGTCATCATTTTCATTATCACTCCCACCATTCGGTCTATTTTCGAGTACTTCAACTTGACTTTATTTCTTCTTCTTGTCTCTGATTGCATAGAACTTCAAGAACAGCGAGTTGCAACCCATGTGCAAAGAATAACTGGTGGTGCGCTGATAATAATCTCCCAACTTTCTTCATGATTGCTGCACCATCGGTTGTTGCTGCGATCACATCTAGATTTAGGAAACTCTAATTATTTTCCATACAAATTCCATAGAAAAGTCACGAGATCCAAGGCAAAGTAGTTAACTAACTTATCATTGAGGCTGTGCTGGGTTTAATAAATAATCAGAATGTCGTCTGAGCCCATTCTTAAATATTTTTTTCAGTCCCGCAAGCGTGCGGGATCCCGCATGAGTAATCCCGCATTTCTGATCCCGCAAAAAAGGTGCGGGATCCCGCATTTACGGGATCCCGCTTTTGCGGGATTGGATTCCCTAGTAATTATGGAGGCTTTATATCTCATTTGAGATAAAGGAAATCTTTTAATTATATTTCTTTCACATACAGTGAACATGAAAATAATTATTTGCTAAAAGATTCTCCACTTCCTGAATAAGCTTATTGTATTTTACTTACAGTTTTGTGTGTGTTCTAAATAACAAGAATCGATGTTTAATCTTTTTCTTTTTATTTTATAAAATCAGTTAAGTTTACAAGAAATAAAATATTGTAACAATTTATATACCTAGTAATGAAAATTTGAAGAGAAATTAATAAGTTAAACTTCTACTACGCTGGTCGAGAATGAACTAGTTTGATAAGTTATCTCCTACGCTATGGATGGCGATTTAACACTTCCTATCGGACACATCTTCAAGCTCTTAGTCATCCTGAAACTTTACTATGCGATACAATCTGTGTTCACTTCGCTTCTTCCAGTTTTCAATAGATGGCGGTGATTTGTCCATATTTACTTTCATTTACCTCTGAAACATAGTATCAATTTTCATCCTATAAAACATAAATAAAACAATAAATGTTAGCAAGCATCGCTGGTTGCCACACAGCCCCCTTGGCAGTGTAAAAACGCCGGTTTATTCACGAAATTGGCTTGTATATCGGCCTTCCGCTTCTCGTTGTGTAAACAGGTTCTCTTGACGTTGAAGTAGTCAGTTCTGGTTCGTCCTTTGCTTCACAAAAATATGGTTTACACCTGTCCAAAGATATTGTCTTCTGTTCTCCTCCTATCAGTAAAGTTGCAGTCTTGTCATCTCTTCTGCATACTAGATAAGGGCCTTGAAATGCTGGAAATAAAGGTTTGTATACTCTATCATCTCTAATGAACATATGTTTTGCATGTTTTAATTCAGGATGAACAAATATGTTATTTTTATGATGGTGTTCAACGGGACGTGGTTTAATTTGTTTCATGTACCAAATCAATTGTTGGGTGTAATAATTTGGTTCAGGAATTTCCTCTGTATCACAAAAAATATCATTAGGTAATCTTATTGGATTTCCATATAGCATCTCTGAAATAGAATAATCTGTATTTTCTCTAATAATAGTTCTTAAACCTAATAATATAGTTGGCAACGATTGAGTCCATGGAATAGGATGATGTGTTTTAAAACTGTTCTTAAGTGTACGATGAAATCTTTCTACCATACCATTAGTCTGAGGGTGGTACGGGGAAGAAATAGAATGTTTTGTGCATAATTTAGAACAGAACATTTTAAATTCCGTTGACATAAATTGTCTACCTTGATCGGTAATAAATTTCTGAGGTGTACCATACCTCGTGATCCAATGGTCCCAAATAGTTCTCACTATTGTCTTGGATGTGATATCTTTGATAGGTATGGCTTCACTCCATCGTGTATACCTATCCATGAAAGTAATTAAATATTTCATACCCTCTGATTCCACGAGCGGCCCGACTATATCAATATGTACTGTCTGGAATTTTGCATCAGGTAGTTTCATATTCATAATCATCGTTCTAGTGTGTCTTGTTACCTTAGATTTTTGGCATTTTATACATGTTTTACTCCAAAGATTACAGTCAGCTCTCATGTTTTTCCATACTCCTCTTTTGGAAATTGTTTTCAAAGTATCCTTGGCACCTGGATGAGTTAAATTGTGAATACTGTCAAAAAATCTTCTCTGTAATGTTTTTGGAATGTACGGTCTTAAATTTCCCTCATGAAGATCAAAGATGAGCTGTAAACCTTGTAAATTGTTTTTGATTAGATTCAATGAATGATCCTTATTTACTAACAATTGTTTCAATTCCAAATCAAGATCTTTTTGTTTGGAAATATCTTCTAAAGAGATATCATTATGTAACTCAATCATATCGATTCTAGAAAAAGCATCTGCGATTACATTTGAATTACCAGTAACATATCTAATATCGGTACTGTACTGTCCGATTAAATCCAATTGTTGCTGTTGCCTTGGACTCCCTTTTTCAAAATTTTTCTTTTTGAAAGCGTATTGAAGCGGCTTGTGATCTGTAAATATACAGAACTCTCTGCCTTGCAAATGGTGTTTGAAATATCTAATGGCTTCAAAAATAGCTAGCAATTCTCTGTCATATGTGCTATATGAACATTGAGCTTTATTTAACTTCTTTGAAAAAAAACTAATAGGTTCATAATTACCGTCTTCTCCTGCTTGTTGTAGGACTCCTCCGATAGCAAAATCTGAAGCATCCGTCCACAATGACAATTGTTTCGTACTATCGGGATACTTAAGTTTAGTGCATTGTTTGTGCAATTAAAGATTGTTTTACCTCCTCGAAGTCGTTCGTCGTAATATCGTTCCATTGTACCAGTCTTTTATCATTCTTCTTAGCTCCTTTTAAATATTCATTTAACCTTGCAAGTTTCTGGGCTGCATTTTTGATAAATCTTCTATAAAAATTACTCATAGCGATGAATCAATAAAACAATAAATGTTGGCAAGCATCGCTGGTTGCCACATAATAATGATATCTCTTTTTGATGCTAAGCACAAGAAGTTCTTAATGTCCCCTATAATAAGGTTGCTCATAGAAGATTTTGAATTGGAATTTAAACATTTTATGAGACTTAAGGAATCCGTAAATATTACCGTACGGGGCAAAGATAATTGCATGACTTCCATCAGAGCCTCCTTCAAAGCCACGCATTCAGCTGTGAAAACAGATGCCATCTGAGAGAGCTGAAACATATGATTTATGTCTAGGGACGGAATACAGAAAGCTGCACCACACTCTCCACCTGAAGCCTTTGATCCATCCGTATAAACTCGAACAAATGAATCCCATCTTTCTTCTACTTTTTGATTGAACAGAGCATTGACAGTATGTGGATACATTGAAGAAAATGATTTATTGATACCGATCGATTCCACAATATCTGGAGAAAAAATAGTTGATTCAAATGGAATTGAGAATACTGGGAGCACAGAGGAAATTGAAGCAGAAAATTCATTGGAAATAGTTTCAAATGTTGAGCATAGCAACGGAGGTACTTTTGTACGCCAGTAAGGGTCATTTTGACAGCTTTGCTGGAGAGTTTTTAGCTTGGCCATGATAAGATGATCACATAAACCTCTTTTGAGAAGAAAATTGAATGCAAGAGACTTTCTGCGCAATGGAAGTGGTTTTTCCACGCATTCTGCCTGTAAAGCGATCAAGGGCGAAGATTTCATAGCTCCCAATATGAGTCTTAGGCATTTGGACTGAATTCTCTCCAATTTTATTGAGAGATATGTTGGAAGTGGATCCATAATAAAACTGCCATAATCCAAATGACTACGCACGAGAGCACAATATATCATTTTCATAGACGAAGGATGTGCTCCCCACCATACTCTAGAAACAGCTCTCATAATGTTAATAGTTTTCTCGCATTTTAATATCGTTTTTTCAATGTGCATGTTCCAATGAAGCTTACGATGGATAGTCATACCAAGAAATTTTACTGAATCACTAATAGGAATCATTGTGGACGGAAATGTCTGGGATTTTATGTTTATTAGTAAAAATTACTACTTGGCTTTTGGAAAGAGACAATGACAATCCGGCGTCCGCAAACCAAGGATGAAAAAGGCTCAAAGCATTTTCCACTTTACCAACTGCTCGCTTCATCAGCTTATCACTACAATAAATTACAAAGTCATCCGCGTATTGCAACACACTGCATTCAGAAGGAACACAGAACTGAAGATCCTGGGAGTAAACATTAAACAAGATAGGACTGAGAGATGATCCTTGAGGTAAGCCTCTGCTTACTTTTTTTGCCTCTGCTTTTGGTTTGGGCTTGGATGTTACGGAACGACAAGTAATTTTCCAGAGATACATGCCTCTTGTACTTTTTTAACGATGCGGATCTCTGCTTCACCATATTTGTGCACTCCGCATCCCACCAAGGAGGGGATGACTTTTTCCTTTTATTGAAATTTTGTTTGGGAATTGAAGCATCAGCTGCATTAATTATGTCTAAAGCCAAGTCATTTGCAAAGGAATCTATGTTGATAGAACTATCGTCAATCAGACATTTGGAGAGGGTGCAATTATTTAATTGATCTTCAAAGAGAGCCCAATCTGCCTGATTAGTTTTAAATCCCATTCTCAGTTGTGGTTTATGGGGTTGAGTTCTAGTATTATTAATAAATAAGTGAATCGGGTAGTGATCGCTTGAATGTGAATCGTTCAAGATCTCCCAAGATAATGAAGCGGACAGGTCGGCGGAACAAATAGATAAGTCAACCGCACTTGGATTTTGATTAGGCAAAGGGACTCTGGTTGGTTGACCATCGTTCAGAATAACTAAATTCTGATCATCCACAAATTCCAAAATCGCTCTCCCTGCCGGGTCAGTGGAATTACAACCCCATAATGGGGAATGGGCATTGAAATCACCCAATAAAATATATGAAGATGGAAGGGTGGAAACAAAACTTCTCCAATATATAGAATTAAGAACGGTTCTTGGAGGAAAGTAGGTATACTGAAATAATTACTATATTGAGAATCTTAGCTGCTACTATTTGGAAATCAGGGTTAGGAAGAGTTTGAATAGCAGAGAAATGAATGTTGTTTTTAATTAGAAGTGCGGCTCCACCTCCGACTCTACCATCGGAACGGTCGTCCCTTAGGCAAACATAGCCAGGAAATGACACAAATGAATCTGCGGAAAACCAAGTTTCCGAGATAGCCGCTACGTCTGCCTGATATTTTTTCAGGAGGAAGATGACATCATCTCTATTTCTTACGGCACTGCGACTATTCCACTGAAGTAAAGACAGATTATTAATTTTCTGGATTGTCGGAGCCATTGTAAGATATCAATTTAAGAAGGGAAAGGAAGGAATTCTTAACATGAGCAGCGTTCGCAATATCAGAATTTTGGGATGAGAGTACTTCTAGAACCATAGATATCAAAGATTTCAGAAAATTCCTGTTATCGGAGTGAAAATCGTTACATAGATTTTCAACAATTTTTTCAGTTGGAATATTATTTTGAAGAGCGCATCCATCCGGAGCGGAAGATAACATGGAACCATTTGGTGAAATCAAAAAGGAATTGTGTTCTGCTTGATGATCAAAATAATTTAATTGTATCGTGACTTGTCTGTCAATTGAAAAAGTTTGATTTCAAATAACTTTAACTATGTACAGTACATACATACATACTTATGGACATGTAGGTAGGTACCTACTCACGATCATGTTGTCTATAGTTTGGCCTATTTCTCTATAAAATTAAAGAGAGTGGCCTGCGCGAGATTTTAAAATGTAAAAAAACGGATTGTACTCCAAGTTCAAAAATTGGACACTCGTAGCGTTAGTAGTTCTCTCATATGACCAAATACGCCACAATCTCCTTAGCTTTGATACCTATGTGAAAGTAAACATCAAATCAAATTTTTATGTATTATAATATTATTTTGTATGGAAAAAAAGAAAGGGTTACATAGTTAAATGAATTAATTTTCATCCCGTGGAGCACCCAGTAAAGAATTCGTCTCCCACTCTTCTCCGTAAGTTTTCGAGTGTCCTGTAAAGGTGTTCGAAAAAATAAAGACATTTTATTTCTTAAATTCAACGATAAGGTTTGCCACCCATCCTGAATGTTTTGATTTTATATTGGTACGAAGAGGACAGCTTGCGTGTTTATTATATGGGGATTTTTTAGTTCAGGTGAATGCAACAAAACTTCGATTATTTTTATGATGATGTTCACGTCGTATACCACAAGTGGGGAAGCCAGCAGACTAACCGCATGTAATAAACATATATATTGTCCTCTCCGTGTCAATAAAAGTATAAGGCATTAAGAATGGGTGGCAAACCTCATCGCTGAATTATAGATGTAAAAGTGTTTATTTTTTCGAACATCCGCCTTTTACAAGACATTTATTAATGAAAAATTAAATAAATAATAATTAAGTATACTAGTACTCCTACACATGCACGTCGTATTCCTCAAGTGGGGTAGCCAGCAGACTAACCGCATGTAATAAACATAATATAGATTGTCCTCTCCGTGCCATTACAAGTATAAGACATTCAAAATTTAAGATGACATCTTACATTGTAAAATACCTGCTTTTTACAGAACACTGGAAAATTTACGAAAAAGATAGGGAAACCAATTCTTTGCTAGGCGCTACACAGAAAATTATTACTAAGGTTAAATGGAAGTCCCCAGACTTCTGCGGTATCCGGAATTGATGATGAATCTCTTTCAATAAAGGTGTAACGAAAATTTTGAATATTCGTTATAACTAATAGTGGAAAGGTGCACCATGTACATTTTGCACAACTATTTCTTGTACATTTTGTAGTTCAATACATTGTATCTTATTAAATATGTGTACTGTAAGATGTATAAAATAAATATTAAAATATACAAAATGTATTATGTTGCAAATATTTGTTTTATTATCTTCAAATTATTTTGTGGGTTGGCTGTCGACAAAGGAACGGACTACTAACGCTACGAGTGTCCAATTTTTGAACTTGGAGTACAATCAATTTTTTTACATTTTAAAATCTCGCGTGGCCTGCACGTTTATGACATGCAGTTGGTCTGCTAGGTAGGTACCCTATAATCAGAGATGTGACGTATTTGAAATAAAAGTATTTAAAATACAAAATACGTATTTGTATTTTGTATTTCAAATACCTTTTTGTAAAAAGTATTTTGTATTTTATTTGAAATACTTTTTTTGAGTATTTTGTATTTTACACAAAATACTTTTACAAAATACCTTTTTATTGTTTGAAACAAAATTCTGCCATTAATTGATATGCGCGTACGCAAGCTTTTTTTGCCATTTTGTTGAATTACAAATACAACGTTTCCATTAGAGTACTCCATGTTTGAGATATACACACATAATAATGATGATTGAACAAATTATACATGACGCCGTTTAATGTTTCATGGCCATCTCAAGGGCGCTGTGATTTCTCCTGAATAGTAGCATTTTCAATTTTGTCTGGAGACAATCTATTCCAGGCAGATGACGCTGCGACTCTGTTTCTTCTTTCTGCAAATTTAGAGGTATTTGCCCTTTTGAGTTCAACGAGTTTAAGAAGCTGATCACAGCCTTCGCCACACATTTTCGTCAGCGGAACAGCTCAGTGGGTGGTGTGCTGCCTTGTGGACAGTGAGACACAGTTTAAACACCACTATCTCTAGGACTCACAGTTAGTGTAGACTTCTTAGTAGTGAAGTTATGTGGCAGCTCTTATTCTCTCTGTAAATGATCCGGAGGCAACATTAAAAACCATCTGAAGACGATAAGGAAGAGTTTGGAGCAGTCCTGTAGGCCTAGACATTTCACATTAGAAAGCGATTCGTTAACGAAATTCGCCAAGAAGAAATCTTGGCTATCGAATTTTGATTTGGTAGACAAACACACTTCGAAACGAAAACTTTTTGTCGACAAACGCTTTCGTTTACGTAGCGAGCGTCGTTTTCCGCCATGATTTTTTTAATTGTTGTGTTGGCAGCCATATCATTTTTGTCGATGGTCCATGATCGAAATGTCAATATTTGTTTGACATGTTTGTTGTCGTCGAGTGTTTATAATATTTTGTGGTTTAATATTTGTATATTATGTAAGTAAAATTGGTTGTATTGTGTTTAATGGTATTGCTTATAATTTATTTACTTATTATTGAAAGAAAATTTGACTTGTTTGTAATAAAATGCAGTGATCGGTGTATGAGAATATTCTGAACGTATGGTTGTTTTTGATATCGTTATTTAAATAAAACATACGCATATTTTGTTATTGATTTATATATTAGATAAGTTATTTTAGTTTGAACATGATTATTTAACATCGGGGACGAAGCATTAATTGAATTTATTATTTTATTTGAGAAATGAATGCATGACTGTCATAATAAAATTTAACAATATTTTTATATTGTAGATGCAAGTTTCTGGGGTGTTCAATGTTTCAAGTGAAGGAAGTCAACTTGTTACCATATCAAGGTAAGGCACAATAAATATATAATAGATAAGTTGCTACGTTTTATCCTATTATTCTGAAAAGTTTTGTGAAAATTGAAGTGAAAAAAGGAGCCCTTCAAAATGAAATAAATGATCATAATAGTGTTATTAATGGTCTCTATAAGTAATTATGTGTCCTTATTATCGTATCCACAAATGTAATTTGTTTTTTATTCTGTCAATTGACAGTACAAATTATCTAAAATCTCAGTTGACCTAGTCAAAACACATTTTAGCGTTACGTTTTTGTTTAAACTTGGACGAAAACGTAACGCTAAAATGTGTTTTGACTAGGCCCACTGATGTTTGGTTTATTTACCCATTAGAATGAAATGTTTCATGCATACAAATCTGATCCGGGTAAAAATATTATACCTAACATATTTATAAACAAAATCATTTTTTTTATAGTTCTTCAAAGGATCCAGAAAGGAGAAACACGTGAATTACAACAACTACAGTACAGTTAAATAGCAAGACCGATCATCTTTGTTTTCTGTAATGTTGGAGAAAAACGCCAATCATACAAAATTTTCCAGATTTCGCACTCATTTGCAAGTTAGTATGTTTTATATTATTCATTTATATCTATCTTTTTCTGTAATCTGTCTTACCTCTGTAACACAACTTCTCTTGTGATTAGAGATTACCTCATTGCTGGTTTTACGTTGGACCGTAGGGAGTGGGTGAGATTGAACCGCATTAGAATGGACTGCAGCAGAAGCGCAACGGAGCGCCATAAATGGGGGTACATTGCCGACCCAAGCTGCGATTGCGGGGCAACATCACAAACCACGCAACATATTGTTGCTGATTGCCCTATTTATAGGTTCCACGGTGTGATGGAAGGTTTTAGTAATCTGACAACCGAAGCCAGAATTTGGCTGAGGGATACAAGAGTCATTTTATAAATTTTAAATATTTTGCGATTGTATTTTATTTTACAATTTTATCTTTTTGTCATTTTTTTTTACAATTTTATCTTTTTGACATTTTTTTTTACAATTTTATCTCTTTGACATTTTTTTATGATTTATGTTTTTAGTGATTTTTATGATTTATAGCGCCTGACATGCCATACGATTATAGTAGTAAATACAAAGGCTAGAGTAAAATCTCCGCCCATATATACACAGCAAAATGAAAAATAAACTATTCTATTCCCTCACGCCGCATCCTAAGTGGGGTAAGCAGAGAGAACGGAACGCTACATAGATCTGTCCTAACATACTTCTTTTGCATATATATATATATATATATATACCTCATTGCTCTTTCTATACCATTAATTTGTATAACATACTACATATGTGTAACATAAACCATCATAGCACAACATTTTCATGGGTTTTGTGAAGTTATTATAAACATGTACATTATGATAAAATTGTGTAAAATTAATTTAAAATGTTGGTTGATTATTGTCGCTCAGTGTATGTACAAGTATATGGTATTTTTTTATGATTCAGAAAAAGATCCCATTAAGGAAGCCTCCGAAGCGCAGGTTATTGTCTGGAATTGTGAGTACCTACAAGATAAGCAGTTGAGAGTTTGGCGCCGGTAGCTAAGTGTTCAATACCTCAATACAATACAATGTAATTCCAGCAGTTGACAGGGTGGGTGTGGGTTCGTTCATCACTTCACCTGTGCAACATGTCTTCAACCTACCACAGCATATATCCAACAAGAATATTACTACTCTGCTAAATCCTTTGATTCTCGATTCTCCAAGAAAGGTCATGTTGAGCAAAACCATTCTTTGTTAACATTTAAAAGGCTCATGCTGTGTATGATTTTAAATAAATTTATAAATAAAATACTTGTATTGCACAATTATTTTTATTATATGTACATATATTACCAATTTAAAGAAAATAATATATTATATCGTCATAGCATATTCAAAAAGAGACATGTGCACACATTTTATTTGGGCATACCCTTTTAAAACTTCATTAAGGCATCAATTACGGCGCCCTTGAGGTCATGTTATGAGTAAACGGCGCTTTACAAATTGTCCATATATATATATTAAAATTTAGTTTGGACTTTCTATTGGCATGTGATATTATTTTTTAAGTATTGAATTTTAATATTTGATACTAAGAATCACTTTATAAAATGGTTATGATGTCATTATGAGCAGTTTATTCTGGAAATGTCAAAACATTTATGAATTCACATGTTCCTTTTTGAATATGCAACAACAATATCGTCGGTAGCCTGGAGGTAGAGTCTCGGCCTTGTGAACAAGGGGTCCAGGGTTCGATCCCAGGTGCCGGCAAACTCCCTTTTCACGACACAAGCTTTTAGCTTACTGTGAAAGGTGTATAAGGGTTTATAACAAAACCCGGATATATCTTTTTTAAAAAAAAATATTATACAGATTCAAAAGCATAGGGTAAGTCTCTATCTTTAGAATTGAATGAACATGATGGCAGCGAGAGATGCTCAAGACCTGCTTATTCGATGTTATATCCTACCTTTTAACACAGATGGAGTAATGATGATGATTTTATTTTTGACACCGTGTAACAGTTCCTATACCGTCTCAAGGGTGTGTAATGGTGTATGAGTAATGGAATAGATAATTTGTTTGTATCATGAAAATTTTATAATTACCATAATTATGTACATTCACTGCCACCTATAATTCAAGCCTGGAAGCACAACTTGGCAACATTGTAATAGCTAATGTTGGGAGTCCTGTTTTGAAAATGAGTCTTGAAGTATGTAGTATGATGAATTTCAGTAAGTGAAAACTTAAGTGACACATGATACTTGCCTATCACTTCAATGAATGTATTAAATAGTATTTTTATGTGACAATCCAATAATAAACAATTCTTTTCAAACTGGGTAAAAGTTTTAAAATAATTTGTTTGACAAGATGTAAAAGAAAAGACAACATTTTTATCTCAAAACATGTTAATTTATTTCAAATACAAAATACATGAATAATATACAATCAACAAGTGTATAAAGGATTAAAAATGAAAAATATATTTAAAATAGAATACACAATGTAATGACAACTAGTGTAAACAGAATTAACTGTGTCACAGTGGATATACTATAAATAATTGTTTTATTCATTATTAAGTCATATTATTTACTATATTTATTATCATTCTGAAATATTTATCTCCACGTTATGTTAATTCTGTTTTCAAAGAATTGTTTTATTTCTAATTAATTCAACATGGATTTCTTCCAAGAACCGTTGGTTGAAAATATCAATATGACAAAAAGTATTGGCACAATGTACACTAAGTAGAGTATAAATATTTCAAATAACTTTTAACTATGAAGATCTTACAAATATTCTATATAATAATGAAAAGAAGCATTGTATGTAGGTATCATTTAAAAGTATCTAATTTTCTCCTAGACGTAAGTCTAGTATTAGAATGAATTTTGTCATTTTGAGTTTTGAAAAGTTATTGAGGATAATATTTGCAAAAGTATTTATAATCAACGAATAAATCTCAATATTTGTCATTCCACATTCACAAGTAGAATCTTAATCTATGTTAAAATTGTCTGACTTTATGCTTATAATAGTTAAGCAGCTGAACAAGTTTTTTTGATTAGGATTTGATTTAAATATTGAAAACAAAGTATCTTAATTTACCATATATGTATTCAAATATGGAACAAATATGTGTGAAGAGAATGCATACTGAACCTGTCGATTCACTGAGACCACCATTTTGAAGCATATCAAAGTAAACATTTGATATTTTGGATCCTTTGCTTTGAATGATCAAAGCTGAACACGATAAACAATTACTTTTAAAAAATCTTTTTTTAATATTGTGTGCTGTAGTAATAACCACTAACATACATAAATTCTCGATGACTCGTCAATGTCAAGTATTTCGAGATAATTACTATTAAATATGCATGCAAATTTCTTAACATCGTCAGAAACCATCAAATCAGTTACATCATCCAGCAACGGGAAATTAATGCTATTTTTAAAAAATTGTCTTATAAAATATTTCTTTTCTGTCTCTATAATCTGGTTGTAGGAAACATTATATGTACATCCAGAAAGTCTCCTATACTGTCCAAATCTGGATTCTAATTGGTCAGTCTGAAACTTACCTGATAATATTAAGTATGTAAGTAATATTAGAATCAAGTTCAAAAGTATACTTAACTAATTGAATAAATGATTATATACTGTGAGTTAAAGCTGTAAAAGTGTCTTTAGATAAAACAGTGCCTTCTGGAAGTTCATTTCGGCGATATAGCCATGCCAATTTTTTTTTCAAACGTACAATTTGACAATCATCACTGGAATAAATTGTCATGCAAAAGTCATTCCTTTTGCTTTGGCCTTTAAACAAACTCTTGACATTAATAATTTCCCACCACAGTCTAATTATTTGTAAGAATAATGCGGTCTCTTTGTGATCATGATGTGAAAATAATGCGGCAATTGTGGATGACTGGAAAATATTTTCTACAAGTAGGTAATACATTCCGCCTTTTAATGTTATTTGGATGTAAGGTCTTATGATTTAATTTATACGCCTCTCTGACAAGGTTTCCAGACTGGAAAACATAAAAATCCCTAAAAGCCTTAAAACTAGCTGTCATGATATTTTTCCCATCAATACTTGGGTACTTGAAAGCTTAATCTAAAGATCTCAAATTGAGCAAGTTATTACAAATATTTTTAAAAATATGAACAAAATCATACAACACAAATATTTGCTTGTTTTCATCTGAAGGATGAGCAAAGAAAGTACTGGAGGATAATTCTTTAAATAGACCCTCATTGGTTCTATTATTGTCTGTAATAATACATGTTACAGTAAAACCACAATCCTGAATCAATTTGACGACGTCCAGCGTGTATGCTTTGAAATCTTTGGCAGTAATTGCATTTACAGGGATAAGTCTAACGACTTCTTTGTACCCTCCAAAGTTAGATAAAATCATGAATACTTGCATAGTTTTGGCAATGTATCCTACATTATTTTCTGCATATCCTGTTAGTCGTTATGATTCAATTAGTAAATTAACATGTTTCTCTCGGCATGACAATTCTGCTTTGAATTTTTTATTGTTCTCCGATGATGGAGATACATTCATAGATGCAGAGATCTCGTAGATGACATTTTATTGGTAATACAAAAAATCTTTAATTAAATCATAAGCTATTGGAGAATGAAAATAAATATTGAATGCAAAAATTAGAGCGGTAACGTCATACCTCTTTCTTTTACAAAATAATAATGTAGTAATGTGCTATTTTGCAGTGTGTCTGGGAACTTTATCCAGTTATTGGCATACATCGGGGAAATCATTGCATCTTCCACCTCAGATATAAAGTGACTGGTCATCCGTTGGATAATTAGATGATTTACAACAACTTTTTGTGATACAAACCAGCGCTAAAAAGCAAAGGGTAGTTAACACCTAAAAGTGAGAACAAAATTGAGAATTATTTTAAAATTAGATATTATTCAACAAAATTATGCACATCCAATTTGAATAACACTTACCTTGATTTTCACCGTGTACATTTTTGTTCCTTTCAACATTGATTAAGTTTGGAGCTCATCACATAAGATGCTAAATATGTTGAATGTAGTTTTCATTAAAACTTTAGACATTAAATGCACTTAACTGTTTATAGAAATATACACCAACATTATATTATGTTCAACACAAACAACTTATTGATAAACAATTAAATTATATGTCTGTGAAAATTCATACTATTGATTATATTTCAATTTGATTATAATGTTTTTAAATATTAAATTGCTTCAAAACCATATATTTCTATAGCAAACACAAATTTATTTCTCACAATTTTGTAGGATTTACCGCAATGTTTTCTTTTAAATAAAATGTCAATAAATTGATTATGTATCACCATTATTATATTCTAAAACAAAATAAATATATTAATATACATTTCTAATCGAAAATAATTTATGAAATCACCTTTCTACGCCCCGAATTTTTAATAAACGAAATACTTTCTACTTGATTTCTACAACTATTTCTCGTCGTCAGAAAAATGGCGCCGCTGACGAATTTTGCGTCAAGATTTAGCGAAGAATTCGCCAAGCTGTCAAAATTAAACAGAAAAGTCTACCAAACGACGAATTCGTAAGGGGAAATATACGGCGTCGGCGAATTTGTGACGTCATGGAAGCGTTAACGAAATATCGTTTCGAATTATGTGGTTTTGTCTACCAAATTGACACATTGTCGAAAAGTTCGCTTGTAGTCGATCGCCAAATACAAATTGTCTAGGCCTACTGTATATAATATGATGTTACAGTAGTCCATACGATTTCAGATTTGGATTATCCATTCTGATTTATTTTGCAGCCCAAGTCAGGAATTCTCTTACCTGCTTGATGATACTCAATCCATTTATGACAATTTTCGGCTTATCTCTTCTAACAACGGTACATTTTGTCATGACTTAATTAATTTTTTTTTCTCTCTAAGGCTCATCCTCATTGTCTGCAAGCAATGATATATCGAATCATGTCAACCCTTTCTCCATTTATGTATACTCTTGTCCAGTTTTTCATTCATCAATGATATTCATGAATTGTCTGCAAGCAATGCTATATCTAATTTATTTATTTATTTATTCATTCTTTACTGTACATTGATAAAAAAACAATTACATAAAAGGTATACATTCAAATTAAATACAATCAATATACAGAGGGCGAGTTTATCGCAAAGGCGCGATCTCTTCCAACTAACCCAAAAGTATTAACTTAAAAAGAAAAAAAAAACATATGATAAAAATAAAATCAATGATCTAAAGGATTTTGGAAATAAAAGAGAAAAAAAATACATTCACAAAGTGAACATATATACAAAACATACATACATACACACATATATATAAAAAGGGAGAGACTGCAAAAAAAAGATACAAACATATGTACATACATACATAAAGGGAAAGGAAAAGGGGGAAAAAAGGAGGGGGGGTTAGGAGTGATGGGTTTCAAGTTTCAGAGGCTGTGTTTGTATTTGTGGAAATCATTTTCTCCTTAACGGCTCGCTTGAAAGACGTCAGACTTTGAGTCAGCCTAAATTTTGAAGGGAGATTATTCCAGCAACGAGCACCCTGAACTGCAAAAGATTTTGAGATGAAAGTTGTACCATGAGCCGGGATTGACAGGATGCGCTGGTTATTCGACCTCAGAGGTAAACCGTGACTCGCCAAGTATTCAAAAGCCTCCTTAATATAGTACGGGGTTGATCCTGCGTACAGAGCATTGTGGACAAATGTGAGTAGATGGAGCTCACGTCACGTGGTCAGTTTTTTTAGATTAAAAATAAACCTTATGCCAACATTCTGAAGTCGATCAAGTTTGTCAATTAGATCCTGATTCATGTCCACATACACGATATCAGCATAGTCGATAATGGGCAACAGCAAGGATTGGACCAATATTTTTTTTACTTTAGTGGGCAAGAATTTTTGCAGCATCTTTAGAGTGTGGAACTTGTAAAAAAACTTTTTCTTTTGAGTGTTAAATTGATGCTGCCAAGAGAGTCTCTGGTCCATGATTATGCCCAAATTCTTTACAGTCGCCGAAGAGGGTATTGCTACTGAATTCATAGTAGTGGGAGGTAAATTCATATTTTTCAACCTGGATATAGAGTGAAGGCTACCAATGAATATTGTCTGGGTTTTTGAGGCATTGAGGAGTAATCCATGAGCACTAGCCCAGTTTGAGATCTGTTGCAAACACTCATTGGTAGAATAAATGGCAGAG
This sequence comes from Athripsodes cinereus, assembly GCA_947579605.1. NCBI lineage: Eukaryota > Metazoa > Arthropoda > Insecta > Trichoptera > Leptoceridae > Athripsodes > Athripsodes cinereus. The sequence goes on from OX388318.1 coordinate 42,943, forward strand.
GAGATATTGTGAAGTTTAGCATGCGTATAGATTTGCAAATCGTCCGCATATAGATGGTAGCGACAAGGCAACTGTTTCTAATCATGTCAACCCTTTCTCCATTTATGTATACTTTTGTCCAGTTTTTAATTTCTTTTTCATTCATCAATGGTTTAAATATTAAATACTTTTGTCTTACACCTTGTTCGACTATTTGTAAAAAGTATTTTAAAAAGGTATTTTAAAAAAGTATTTTGAAAATACGTATTTTGTATTTAAATACCATTTTGAAAAAGTATTTAGTATTTTGTATTTGAAATACAAAAATTCAAAAGTATTTGTATTTTGTATTTAAATACTTTTTTGGAAGTATTTTGCAGGTAGGTACTAGCAATTTAAAACTATGTATGTACTTGAGTAATAATCTAAGGACAGCATGAAATTTGCCCCAAAAATCTCGATTATCAGCCTCGGTTTTCAGCAGAGCTATTATAATAGAGATAATCCCCACCTATAGTGTTTTATGTAGGTAGGTGCCTACTTACCATTAATATTATCATTGAGGTGCAAGCACTTTGTTATTTTATCGGCTGACACAGGAGTTCAGATACACATCATTTAATAAATGACATAATTATGTACATCGATATTATTACAATGTAGGTAGGTATATACATATAATTTATTTATATCTATATTGAGATAGTAATAGAATATAACACAGCAGTGGGGTCATGTGGTTGGTACTATGCAGTTTGCACTTACCACTATAGGTACCTACTTCTTTCAGTACAATGCACTCATGTGTACTTATAGGTACACTACCGGATAAGATGGGTGCAATGTCATCCTACATAATTATTTAGGTACAGCTGCCCTGCCAATAAACTAACGACACACCACCATACATAATAATATCTTGGTGTCTCCAGATAACATTTCAAGTTACATGCATAGTGCCTATCTGCGCAAATAGAGATAAACTGCTGAAGATTATGTATAAGATGTTGCAAGTAGGTACCTAATAATATATGAATTTAGTAAGGAGTAGGTATCATTCACATTGCTTAGAAACTCAAAGGAGTAATTGATAAAAATGTATTAGGTTATTCAATCCAATTCCATCTTAATTAAACAAGCGTTGGCCCAAATCATTGTCATGAAGGAGCATTCGTTGTTGCAGGTTGCTCTCAATCTCACTTATTTATAAAAAAAATATGTTACTCGCAGGAATTGAACTAAACATAAACATTGTATACTTTCTAAAATAATTTTATTTGTTGGTAGAGACCAGAGAACTAGTCCAAGTATATTAATACTTGTATGGAATATATTGATAGTCGATGCTTTAGAATTGCACCTTTTCACAATAATGATATGCTGAGAGAGACCACTAGATGTAGCTACTCTAAAAAAACACTTGAAACACTTTGAATGTGTTTATTTTTACTGCGCTAATAGCGGTGCATAGGAAAGTACAGTGCGGAATGCATAATATCAACCAATCAGAAAGATTAAATCTTTTTATATGAGTGATACAATAGCAGGTACATTTATGTTGTTTTGTAAATTTTGTGATGCGTGTATTTATGCATACGTCTAGTTTGTAAGTTTAATATTGTGTTGCAGCACCTATATCTTGTCTCTTATCCTATTCATACTTACTCAATACTAACTCCAGTGGTCTAAATGTTATACCGAGTATGTGTAGTAGGCACAGGAGTGCTGTTTATCCTATAAACTCAAGAGTAGAATAATACAGCAACAAGTCTGATGAACACCTTGCAACTGCAAACAGCCTCTATACAATACAATACAATGTGCGTAGATTGGGTTTGAGGTAGTTCTCTGTACTGTAAATGAAATTATGAATATTTTATATTATTTATTTGTTTACATAGGGAGGAGCCTGCACATTTATTCTATGCAGTTAATCCATTAGCAACACGACTATCACAACAAATATTTATTTCAGGATAATGTTTTATATGTACCTACAACTTTCTATTATTTTTCATTACTACAAGTTTTATTATATACTTACCCACAATCCATTACTTTTTTTCATTTTTAACTAACAGTAATACTAACCACATTTCTGAATGAAGTGCCTAGGTACTTACCTTATTTATTACTTTGTTAGATTATTATTATTTTAAAATAAGTACCTAGGCACTTCCCTTAGTAGTAAGAATATTTTGAATTTGTTCCATTTTGATTGTTTTGTTTAAAATTGAGATTTGATATGAAGAGCATTGATATAACACATTAGATCAATGATGAAGAGAGGAATTTTGACAGAATGTAAGAAAAGATAGATATAATTAACATAATTTGTCGTTTCTTTAGTTTACAATGAAACTAAATTATGTTTAATAATAATAAATCAATTAATATCAAGTGATTGTGTTAGTGATTTTCCATACTCCCATTATAAAACGACAAATTTGATAAAAAATGGAAAGAAAATTGAAGTTTTTCTTCAGATATGTGGAGTCGGCGGATAAAGGAACAAATGTGGTTATGATAAACTCAATCTGTACAAAAGACAATGTGAAATATATTTTTTCAGAAGATGATAAATTTGCTAGTAAACATCTTGCATTAATAAAAACAAAAAGCTATAAAAGAATAAAAGAAAGTTTTAAGAAAAGAGGGGAAGAAAGAGTGATTTGGATTACATGCACAGAGGAAATGGAGAAAATTTATTTCGATCAAGACGATAATATAATGTTTAATAATATATATCTGGAACGCATTGTGGAAAGAAATTTAATAAAATCCACACCGAAAAGAGAAAATGAACCTAATTTAAAAAACATAGCAGAGAGATTTATGATTGAAATTTTTTTTTTAAACACCCGAATGCAAAACAATGGCTCGATACATTTGAAAAAGAGTGCAGAAGATTAGAGATAGAGGAAGACAATGCAATAATTGAAGTGCTGAGATTATTTTTGGATAGACCGTGTTCGGAGTGGTACTCAGCAACATTGATGACATTAACCGTGGAGGCTGGATGGTCAGATTGGAAACAAAACTTCTTAGAATCGTTTGCAGACAAAGGGTGGGATGGCGGAATCTATGCTATATCATTCAGGTATAAGGAAGGATCATTGATGGAGTATGTTATGCGAAAGCAGAGGCTACTAATTGACATGGATAAAAATATTAGTTCAAAAACACTTGTGATGCTAATAGCTGCAGGATTGCCTGAATTTATTAGAAGTAAAATTGACAGAGAAAAATGTGAAAATCCAACCGAACTACTGCATGAAGTTAGAAAATGTGAAAATATAGTGAGTAAAAATATTTTTTATAAAAAAAAGAGAAAAGGCAGGACAATAAAAAAAAATTTGAAGAGGAGAGACCATGTAAAACATGTGAAAAATTAAACAAATGATGAATAAGATATGCAGTTATTATACAGCCAAAAATATGATTTCAAATATTAAAAAAATTTGTAAAAGTTGTGAAATATGTGTTAAGAACAAATCAAGAGGTCAAGGAAAATATGGTCTGATGTCACAATTAGGTCCAGCAAAAAAACCATTCGAAATTATGTCCATTGACACCATTGGAGGCTTTGGAGGACAAAGATCAACAAAAAAATACCTCCATCTGCTTGTAGACCATTTTACAAGATACGCATTCATTTCAACTTCAAAAACACAGAGTGCAACTGACTTCATCAAATTAGTTAACAACGTATTAGAAACGGACAAAATTGGAATAATACTTGCAGATCAATATCCGGGAATAAACTCAAGAGATTTTAAGGAATTTCTAATAGAAAATGACGTTAATCTAATTTTTACGGCTATTGATGCGCCATTCTCCAATGGTCTGAACGAGAGACTAAATCAGACTATAGTTAATAAGACGAGATGTAAGATCAATGAGAAAGAAGAAAAAAGAGCTTGGACAACAATCGCTAGAGAATGTATCGAAAAGTACAATGAAACTGAGCATACGGTGACTGGATTTACACCTAAGTATTTACTAGATGGCACAGATACTAGTATTTTACCAGAAAATATGAAAATAAGAAACAATAAAGAAGATTGGATAAAAAACAAAGAAATAGCTCTTGAAAGAACAAGAAAATCACACGAATATAACAAGAAAATATTTGACAGGAATAGAATAAACTACAGATTAAACACAGGAGATCTAGTTTATATAGAAAATGGCAACAAGTTAAACAGAAAAAAATTAGATGAATTGAGAATTGGACCTTATGAAATAATAGAAAAGATATCAGATTCGCTATATAAAATAAAAACAGGAAAACGAAAACAAGAAAATGAACTATACCACGTAACAAAATTACTTCCAGTATCAATTAATAGAGATGATGACTGAAAATTGTAAGAATTTTCACCCTGGGATGGGGAGATGTAAGAAAGTGCCTAGGTACTTACCTTGGTTATTATTTTGTTAGATTAGTTTTATTTTAAAATAAGTACCTAGGCACTTCCCTTAGTAGTAAGAATATTTTGAATTTGTTCCATTTTGATTGTTTTGTTTTAAAATTGAGATTTGATATGAAGAGAGGAATTTTGACAGAATGTAAGAAAAGATAGATATAATTAACATAATTTGTCGTTTCTTTAGTTTACAATGAAACTAAATTATGTTTAATAATAATAAATCAATTAATATCAAGTGATTGTGTTAGTGATTTTCCATACTCCCATTATATATATATATATACAGACTGTACGCAGTGAAATGGAGTAAAACATTCATCTTATATTATCTCCTGCGTAAAATTACATGATCTTTCATTGATGGAATGCATGTTGTACATGCATTTCGAATGAAAATTAGATCATACAGTCTTTCATAAATGCGATACTCCTCGCATACTGGATTAAATGTTGTGTCGGCCATTCTGCGAGATGGTCCTGATGATACACATGATCACAATGTTGAAACACAACACCTTTTCGACGAATCCAATCTGCATGTTTTGGTGACAAGCCGTGCCTCGTCCCGTATGCAAAGGCAAGAGCCAAGTCTCTGCCAGACTGTACGCAGTGAAATGGAGTAAAACATTCATCTTATATATATATATATATATATATATATATATCTATTTATCTATCTATACTTACCCTTACACCATATCCCAAGTGGGGGTAAGTGGAGAGAATGGATTAAATATTTTTTTAATTGATATTAAGTAATTTTAGTAATGGAGGTGGATGTTGATCCCAGATATTGTCAAGTGCCCTTGAATTGATGTTATCACAATACGGTGCTATATAAATTGTCATATTATTATTAATGGAATGCCATATTAGCCTATCTCTATATACCTACTTACTTCTTTCCTTTCATGCAGTCATCCTTGAGCATTTGATTTACATGTTCCAGCCACATAGTTCTCAAACGTCAGCGTTTTCTCACACCCCCTCTTTCAGATATTAGACAATTACAGAGGTTTTGTGAAAAATACTAAAAATATATTCTCTAAGTTTTCTGAGATATTTGCATTGTTATGAAGTTATTGTAAAGGGATTTTAATATGAAAAAGTAGATTGGGCAAAAAATCTGAAAAATGCAAATAACTCTGAAACTCTGACTGTGAGGCAAACATAAGGGAGTTGTTTTGCAGCATTTTGAGGTCCTCTATTACCTACACCTGCTTATGTTTAAATAAACACCCTATATACATAAGAGGAAAATATAATATTTGTAGATACAATATGTCAAAGTGCAGGCACTGCAATGGTCTACCAAAGCCTCTTAAATATTGTGATGTAGTGTGATTTATAAAAAAAATAATTAATATTCACAATTTTGTTAGTGAAATTAAATCAATCTCAACTTCGACACATAAAAAGTTAAAAAAATCATTTTGGCTGCAAAAATGAGCTGTTGGCCTATTGAAGTGGGCTATCAAAACTATGTGAACACACCGTAGGTACAAGATATCCACATTGCATATTTAAAATGACGTATGTAAATATATAAATGTTTTGACATTTCTCGAATAAACTGCTTATTATGACATAAAAACCATTTTTAAAGTGTAGTATTTTTTTATTTATTTTTTAAAGATATAACACATTCAAATGTATGTGTTATAGCGGATTTCGAAACTCAGCGATACATATCTGGGTTTTGATTGTTATAAACCCAAATACAACCTTATACACCTTTCACAGTAAGCTACTAAAAGCTTGTGTCGTGAAAGGGGAGTTTTGCCGGCACCTGGTATCGAACCACCGACCCCATGTTCACGAGGCCGAGACTCTACCTCCAGGCTACCGACGAACTCGGTTAACTCGGTAAACTACTTAAATATTAATGGTAATATTACATGCCAATAAAAAGTAAAAATGACAATTTTAATGAACTAATGAACAGTTTTTTAAGAGCATGCCTAAATAAAAATGTTCGCACATACCCCATTTTATGCGCCCTTGAAGTGGATTTATTCCACAAAACGGCGCATTATAAGTTGTCTATTATTATTATTATTTAAATATGCTATGACAATATTCAAAATCTAAGGGAATCTAATGGGATCTTATTGGTGTGAGAAATGGAGGTAGTCACGTAAATTGTGTAGCTGTAGATATATTAGATAGATAATAATGCTAAAATGAACTGCATAGGATATACCTATATATATATATGAAAGACTGTATGATCTAATTTTCATCCGAAATGCATGTACAACATGCACCTCATGAATGAAAGATCATTTGATTTTATCTCCTGCGTAAAATCAAATGATCTTTCATTCATGAGGTGCATGTTGTACATGCATTTCGGATGAAAATTAGATCATACAGTCTTTCATTATATGCGATGCTCCTCGCATACTGGATTTGATGTTGTGTCGGCCATTATGTAAGATGGTCCTGACGAGACCCATGCGCCAATGTCGAAACATAACATCTCTTCGACAAATCCAAACTGCATATTCCGGTGACGGGCCGAGCCTCGTTCCGTATGCAAAGGCATGAGCCAAGTCTCTGCCTGACTGTACGCAGTGAAATGGAGTAAAACCTTCACCTCATATATATATACATATAACAATAATAACAAATTATATTGACAACATAATTACATATATTAAAGGACTGTCATGTACATTATAGTATGTATGTGTAATAAGTAATATATAATATATTATTTAAATCATCACATTTATTGATTGATTAATTAATTACCTAATTTAACATAAAACATAAACATTTGTATGTAGGTACATAGTCCCTGAACCAGTATAACAAAATTATAATAATCATAATATTATTTATGGTAATTATGTACAAAACACTTACAATCACACACACACACACACATTGTACTATAATACAGAGAGTGCCGTACCTCAGAGGGTAGAGAATACATTTGTACTAATTAATACAACAACAATATTACCTAACTGCCCTACACTATATTATACTATACCTGCCTACCTACCTGCCTGCATATGAGTAACGTAACAAAATCTATCTGTATTAAAAAATGTGATAATACGCAGTGAGGAGATTATCTATTCTATCTATTCCTTGTATCTTATATCTATATTATTATTATGTAGGTATATATACAGAAGACACATGTAGTAGAGAGTAGGTAGCCTCACTAGTGACACAAGGCCAGCAGCAGATATGTGATAGTGGCCAGCAGAGAGTCATCCTCTCTGTGCTAATGAAAGCTATTAAGAAATTCTGAATCCAAGATGTTCAATGACTTACATGTGATGCTTCTCAAATAACTGCCTTTTACAGAACACTCGAATACTTACAAAACAGAGTCCAGCAATATTATATAATACATATACAGTAATGAAGTCACACCCAAAATGTAACGTCGCATCTACAGACTTTACAAAAATCACTTTTTTACATAATATATACCTACTCATAATATTTTATAATATGCACTTTTCATTTATATTTATTTACAGCTTGAGCTGAGCCTTTTTACATGTTTACTATATTATAACATAACATACATAGACAATTCACAAAGATAAAGCTAGTCCCAAACTAAGATGAATCTTGTATATGGGTACTAACGCGACGATACACACATATACAATGCACTAAACACATATATATGTAACACCCAGACACAGGACAATTTGAAAAAGCTCATTCTTCACTTTGTCCTGGCCGGGAATCAAACTCGTGACTCAAAGGCAAGAGCGTTACCTCCGCGCCACACCGGCCGACAAATTGTTTCATAATAACATCATTTATTTAATCTACATAATATTCTAATGTAAAAAATCAAAAAGTTTTGTTATTATGAAAAGTAAAATTATTATTTATTTCCCTTTATTTGGCCGTCCTGTAAAATCACAATTTTACATATCGGACATTTCATTTTGGGCATGATGATATAATTATATATATATATATATATATATATATATATATATATACTTGTATCTATCTATATCTCTCTCTCTCTCACTTAGTCTGCGTAGAGAGAGTATAGAGTAAAATAAAGGCACATCACATACAACTAGATTAATATCACTTGGCTGGATTTCTCTCTCCCCCGCCCAGTCCCGCCTCCTGTACACATCAGCAGGCTGGCTGGATGCAGCCGTTATAATGTCTTGTTGTTGTTATGACATTTCTTGGCATTCATAAGTCTTAAAGTCTCCTTCTTGAGCTGATTCAGCTTGCTCTGCAGGTAATCAGTGATGGCTTTCCGGGCCTCTTCGGGACTTGCCTTTCTGGATCTCAGGCTGCAAGATACAAATGAAATTTATTGTAATACACATACACGAACATCAAAAGGCGAAACTACAGAAAAACACCAACCTGTCCACTAGGTCCTTGACGTCTATAGGCTCCCCGTAGTTGATATGCACCATTTTCCTGAAGCGCAGCATGTAGGGCTCAGTGTTGGGCAGCACGTGATCCATGCCCTCGTGCCAGATAGGTACAATGAGCGGGGTGCTGGGGCACTCGTATACTAACCTCCCCACTCCCCATTTAAGACGCAGTTCTTCCTTAGTCATGTTCACTTTGCCCTCGGGGAAGATGTGAACCCAGGCACCGGCCTTCAGCTGCTCCAAACAGAAATCCAACGCGGGCTGTCAAAATGACAAGTTTGGCTATATCACATCATTCGTACAACGTATGGTACAGAGGAGAGAAAGAATTAGCGAATAAGCGTGATGTTTCTTACCTGATAAACTCCATTCCCCCGCACTACAGGAATACACTTTCCCAACATGAAGAAGATGGAGTGGGCCACGTTGGTGAAACAGATGTCGTGGGCGGCCAGAGACCAGCGCAAACGTTGCCGAGAACATAACTGCCTTACACCAATTGATCCTGTAAGATTTTTAGATCTATAGTATGGGAGTACTGTAATGCACTGCATTATTATATAATATACAAGTAGGTACCTAATATTTATGTAGATATATGTATGCTGTATGTACGAGTATAGTTACATATATGTAGGTATGTCTAATATTATGTGGTAGGTATATATGTATAGTGAGGGACTGACCCCAGAGGCCCGGATCATCAAAGCACGAGTGATGGTTGGAGATGGTGATGAGAGGCGTGCCCGGTTTTCTGCCCAGCATCTCACTCATTACATGTCTGTTGTACACTTTGGTCTTATTCAGCCATTCTGTAACACAACACTGGTTTAGTTTTGATATTGCTTTACTTTACTCGCCATACTAACTATGTATCTACGTTCCATATTATATGAAGTTGTATAACTAACTTGTTGAATACTCACCTCGCACCTGTCACCTACATTATATTATATATTATTATATCACCAGGCCAGTAAGTACATACAATTATACAGGCGCTGGGTTCATTGGCCAAACAAATCATTATTCCAGTCCAGCAATATTACTACTCAATACAAACCACTTGTAAACCACCTACACTTTCATTTACAAAATTGTCTTTCATACATTTGCATAAAATAACAAAATTTTTGGAATACCTCAATTTGCTATTCTAATACATACTATAAATACTAATGTTGTTACCCATGTTGAAAAAAATAATTTTGTTATTTTATTTCATCAATATGTTTGTTTCTCTCAGCAGGACACAAAAGGATTGTAGTTAGTTAAAGATTCCACACACGGGGGTTCTTTTGACTGGCTGGCTTTTCTTTTTTTAAGTGAAGAATTTCACATAAATGGAAGTCCCTAGACTTTTTCAGTATCCGGATGGTCAATGGATGTCCTTCAATTTGCATAAAAGACATGTATTTGCAGTTACAGCTAAATAATCTGACACTCAATATCACTTGGGAGCACAGGAGGGGGGAGTGGTAAGAGACTTGATCCATTTAGTGGGATTCTATGTCAGTTTAATTATCCGTCGAATAAACAACACAAGGTTCTGATATTGCTGTCACGGGGATGCTGGATTAAGAAAGAGGATCAGTACAGAATAAGATCAACTACTTTGGTTAATTGAGAGCGGGAATAACAACCTCCATGGTGTTTTCTTCTAATATAAATAATTGAAATAGGAGAGACGTTTGATAAAATGATTGACGATGACCTAAGAAGTGAAATACATATCCGCTTTTAAAATCAATAGTAGAAAAAAATGTTTGCTTTAATTTATCCAATTATACAAGTGTCTCTAAAACAGTTGGATACAAAATAAACTCCATTCATTTAATATTAAAATGTGATTAGTGTTATGTAAATGTGCATCGAGAAGGGGAGAGGAAAGGAGATAGCTCTGTCTTCCTAAAGCAATGCAATACACTTAGTAGCTGCAGTGAAGATAATGAAGCAATTACATACCTACAGAGTCCTCCGGCAGTCCTGGAGGCCAAAATGTAAATAAATAAAGTAAAATTACAATGGATTACAGTGTACTCAAAAGTAATTCTTATTATGTATTATCTACCTACTTACATTGTATTGGACAGGAGGTGCAATATAATACAATACAATACCTAGTGTGTGATGTGTTAAGGCTCATTATTCAATCACTCTTAATACTCTATAGCTCTGCGTCTCTCACTGACACCTTAACACAAGATGGACCTACCATCTAATATTACATAAGTACATACAAACACTTATTATATTTATAAATGAGTGAGGTTTCAACATACGTACTGTGATTGCATATTGTTAATACAAATCCCTTTGAGGGTATAGAATGTGGGTGTTTCCAATGTTTACAATTTGACTTAGGCTGGTTTAAGCATGCATTATTCTAGAAACTTTCACCAATGTCCACCACACTTATTATGTCCCATATTAGCTTGTTTGCAATGGATGACTGGACTCCTTGCTGTGTAGCATTTTATCCAACCAATCGTCATACGATAGTATGCGAGAAAAGAACCTTCATATCTCTATGTTGATAGTTTAATGCTCTACTACTGAGCTCAGCTATGTGGAGATGTGATATCACCACCTATTTTCTTTTCTTTTTGCACATCATCATTATATAAGTATTAACAGTGGCGAGACTATCACTCTGAAGTGTGGTATGAAGTAACACTTGTAGTACAATAGTATTGATAATGTCTTGGTAAAAGACGAAACAATTGTCTACTCAGTTATAAAATAAAGTGTGTATTTATTAAAAAGTAAAGTGTTTACTTCATACCATAATGGAAAATACGCAAAAAGTTACGGATTATATTAAAAACACTGAAGTGATTTCTTTTATCTAACCACGTATTTGGTATTTGTTATTATAAGGTACTTAAAATCTGTATTTTTTTTTATTTTGCGATAAAGCTATTATGGAAACTTTATTGCAAAATTTTTGTTACTGTGTTTCAATATTATTAATGGATTTACACTTTCTTTTTTCGAGTCTCGGACTTTCAATGGGAAGATTTTGATTCCACCCGCTGTCGACTTACTCCACCTTTATGAAACAAGCATGTTACTTACTGAGAGAGTATCTGGACGTAATTGGGTTTATTCCAAATCCAGATTAATTTTTTTAAATATATTAAGGTATGCACAGTATTCTGTTTTTCATATTAAGCTGGATTTTTGAACCAAAAGTAAGTGTTTATATGCTTACGAATTGGCTTAGACTGCCTAAGTGTTGGAATACCTAATACTGTCTCTCTATCCTGCAAACAATATCTATAAATTAAATTGTAAGACAGAGAGACAATATATATAATATTAAGAATTAGTAGAGCCTAGTCTGGTACAGTAGTAGTAGGTACCTACCTCCTTAGAGTTATGTTATATGTTACATAATAGATACATATTATACACATGTATAGCAGGGCAGGTAGGTACATACATAATTATACACAGATGTAGATATGTGCATGTGTGACAAGCAGAGCTAAATATAAACACTACACAGTGACAGTGGCACATTACTGAGGCCAGAGGTCCCTCACTTCCTGCTCAGTACACTGACTGGACACTTGTCAATGATCAACAGTCAAAAATGCAACATGGTCAATCAATTAATTAATTAATATTTATATATTAATTCTTAATAAGTATCTAGATGTAAGCGTGTATTTAATAAATGCGCCATACACAAGTATCTCATAACACACCACAGACATTAACAGAGAAAGAAGCAGGTCATAACACCAGGAAGGAGAAGGATTACTAAACAATATCCAGGTCAAGGTGCAGTACATGTGTTAGGTATTACGTAAATACAGAGTGGTGTACTGCTTACTGCACTGCATGAGCCCATCGTTACGTCTCTTCACTCTGCACAGGGATGTTGTCATATTGGTGACTGAATTGGGAGTCACAGGAATACTGAATATAATAATGTATTAATGTTTTCACTCGCTAACCTGCAATAAACTTGGAGAGCATCCCCACGACTGCTATGGTCACGGAACTGGCACATTTCCACAGCCTGCCAGGCCTTCGGAGCTGGGGGATAACCCATTCGATATTATAATTCATATTACCGTAACATTACACTTTCAGTAAGTTTGCAGTATACAACACACTTATTTTATTTGACATTTGCATCCGCGACGACTGACACGAACGGAGACATATTGCCAAATGACAGGTAATGAGGTAATTCATAGATAGAGGTAGTAAACAGTAAAGATATTATTTTTAATGTTGCCATGAAAAATACTACCTACGTAGGCGGTAAAAGTTCAATTTTGAAAAAAAAAAACTTATTTTAAAACTTGGGGACTTTTTTTAAGGTCTCCCGTCGCCGTATTTAAATATGATTTAAATGGAATAAGAATTTATTTGAAACATTTCGCAACGACTCTGGTTTTTTTATGGTATGTTCCCTCTCCACTTTTTTAATTTGAACCATAGAGAACCAGCACCGGTCCACATCAGTGTGACCAGATTTGGTAGTTTCCTACTTTTTTGGTAGTTTTTGAGGCATTGGCAAAAATGTTTAGTAGTTTTTTTTTTCTTTGGTAGTTTTTAGTAGTTTTTGGTAGTTTTTTAGTAGTTTTTGGTAGTTTTTTGGTAGTTTTTGTATTCAGTCGGTAATTGGTAGATAAATTATCGGGTACTTGGGAAAATACCCGATACTTATTGATTCAAAAATAATTGTCGGTACAAGTAACGAGTACATTTTAGAAAAAGGTACTGCGTGAAAATATTGTTGAAGAAAACCGAGGAGTTTTTGAAATACTTCAAATTCCTATACCATTTTGAAAATTCGGCGACGGGGGGGTAGAAATCTTCGTGAAAAGAAAAGTATCCGATATTGATCATCGTCGGTACAAATACCGGGTACATTTTAGAAAAAGGTACTGCTTGAAAATATTGTTGAAGAAAACCGAGGAGTTTTTGAAATACTTCAAATTCCTATACCATTTTGAAAATTCGGCGACGGGGGGGGTAGAAATCTTCGTGAAAAGAAAAGTATCCGATATTGATCATCGTCGGTACAAATACCGGGTACATATTAGAAAAAGGTACTGCTTGAAAATATTGTTGAAGAAAACCGAGGAGTTTTTGAAATACTTCAAATTCCTATACCATTTTGAAAATTCGGCGACGGGGGGGTAGAAATCTTCGTGAAAAGAAAAGTATCCGATATTGATCATCGTCGGTACAAATACCGGGTACATTTTAGAAAAAGGTACTGCTTGAAAATATTGTTGAAGAAAACCGAGGAGTTTTTGAAATACTTCAAATTCCTATACCATTTTGAAAATTCGGCGACGGGGGGGTAGAAATCTTCGTGAAAAGAAAAGTATCCGATATTGATCATCGTCGGTACAAATACCGGGTACATTTTAGAAAAAGGTACTGCTTGAAAATATTGTTGAAGAAAACCGAGGAGTTTTTGAAATACTTCAAATTCCTATACCATTTTGAAAATTCGGCGACGGGGGGGTAGAAATCTTCGTGAAAAGAAAAGTATCCGATATTGATCATCGTCGGTACAAATACCCAGTACATTTTAGAAAAAGGTACTGCAAGAAAATATTGTTTAAGAAAACCGAGGAGTTCTTGAAATACTTCAAATTCCTATACCATTTTAAGAATTTAGTAGTTTTTGGTAGTTTTTGACTTCGCCATTTAGTAGTTTTTGAAAATAAAATCTGGTCACACTGGTCCACATTATCTTGTTTATGGGATATTTTGACGGTTCTCGACTCTCGTCTCGCGTTTGTAAAAGTGCGAATTGCAAAAGTAGAAAGGTATGGAACGGGGGGATGAGATATTTTGATAATGATGGTATTTAAAATAGAAACTCATTTCAATATATTTTCGTGTAACTTGGTATTTTTGTATATAAAAGTGTGAATGTGTTAGCAGCGGCGGACATTCCAAGTGATAATTGAACTCTGCTAGGTTATGTGGAAGGAGCTGTCATAAAAAATTATAGAAAATAGAACAATGGGTGAGACCGCAGTAGTAATCCGTGGTAGTTTAGTAACGAGGAGGGTAGAGTGCGTTGGTGCGGCGTACTTGTTATACCACAGCATACGTGAACACGGGGCCGGCGGAGGTGCGCGAGGACAGCGCGGAGAGGGTGACGAAGGTCCCGAGGGTGCTACATTCGAGGAAGACTTGGAGTACCTGCGGGCGCTTGATCCCAAGGAGTGGAAGGAGCAAGATCATTATGCCGTACTAGGGCTGGCAGCGCTGCGATACCGCGCCACTGAAGAAGACATAAAGCGAGCTTACAGGCACAAGGTGCTCCGCCACCACCCAGATAAGCGACGAGCTCAAGGGGAAGAAGTCCGCGGAGACCATGACTATTTCACCTGCATCACTAAAGCTTACGAGATCTTAGGCATTCCCACCAAGCGTCGCTCTTACGATTCTGTGGACCCTCATTTTGATGATTCTCTTCCTTCTCAAAGTGAAATGAAAAAAGACTTTTATAAAACATTTAGCAAATATTTTGAATTGAATTCACGCTGGTCCGAAAGAAAGAATGTCCCAGTGCTGGGGGACGATGACACACCCCGAGCACAGGTGGAAAAGTTCTACTCTTTCTGGTACGATTTTGACTCTTGGAGAGAATACTCGTATCATGACGAAGAGGAGAAGGAGAAGGGACAGGACAGGGAGGAGAGGAGGTGGATAGAGAAACAGAACAAGGCGGTGAGGGCTAAGAAGAAGAAGGAGGAGATGGCCAGGATACGCTCCCTGGTAGATCTGGCATACAACAATGATCCTCGCATTGTCAGATTCAAACAGGAGGACAAAGATAAGAAGCTAGCCGCCAAGAAGGCTCGACAGGTATGTCATGTCATGTCATTTGATTTGATGTGCATTGCAGATACAGTGTACGATATGTGCGTAATGAAATCATTGTTAATAAATTATTTATTTTAGTCTCAATATACCAACGCCTGTGGTGTTGGTGATGTGTAGGTAATAATCTGAAAGTACCCGTTGCAATTAGTACATGTGTCGCCTAGTTTCCCAATCCGCTATAACACATTTTCATGAAAATTGAGTTTTATATGCCGTTGGATTCGTAATCAAATATTCTATAACCGTAGAAAATTGTTTCTTTTATAGGAAAAGTGTGATCAGAAGTGATCGGATATAGGTGAATATGTGTCCTATGGCACAGATAGTGATTTGGTAAATAGTAAGTAAAGTTAATTCGGTGAGATAAGATGTTTTATTGAGAATTTAAGATTTACATGAATATAATTATAACAATGGAAAAATACAATATAATCGTGCGGAGACAGTTACGGAGTGTAGGTACAGTTGCAACCGAAGCGAGAGAGGTAATGAACTCACATGTAGGTACCACGATGGAAGCTATGGTAAGTACATGGTTGGTAGGTACATTGAGTGTACCTACATGTTCGGTGACGTGGCTTGTCACATGGGGTTGCCACAGTACCCCCCGCCAGTGACGAAGTCACGAGATGAAAGGTGGTTGAAGAAGGTGGTCAAGTCCTCCTGGGGATGACATGGATGTCTGGTGGTATGACATCCCTAGGTGTCGTGTCAATCCGCTGCAGGACGTGGCGTGTCAGCACCTTGTGACACTGTCTCCATAGTAGCCAGAATACCAGAAGCATGGCTATGACTACCACTAGTGTCAGCGAGGTTACTGACAGGTGGAACGATGAATTGTCTCCTTGAGCCACGATTACTTCTTCCTTCGTGTTTGTTGAACCCATTTTGCAAAAGTAAAACACCCACCACGCAACTGTCTCGCTGTACATTACTGACTGACAAATTATTAAAAATATGTTACATTTTTATATAAAAATTATGTACACGTATAGGTGACATGTAATTTAGCTGATCCCACTTTAATGACGCGAAGACCTTGAGAGACCAACATATCAACAACAGTATGGCCAGTACTGCAGCTAAAAGTATAATCTTTTGGATCTCCGTAAAGTAAGTCACTAAAGTAAGAGTACAATGTAAAATGTAAGTATGTATGAAATTAAATGACATATAAAGTAAAACATTGAGGTCATAATATTTGCAATGTGTGAATTAAATAATGGTACATGTTATAATAATATGGACAATATATCATGAAATGACAAAATAAAGTACATAGAACAATACATAACGAAATGACCCAAAAAGGTAATATAGAACAATACATAACGAAATGACAAATCAAAGGTATATGTTATATTATATGCGCTACCAAATATTGCAGTGTATGCATAAAGTAATAATATCAACATAATACGGAAAACATTTCTGTATATATGTAGATACTAGGTAGGTAGGTACATAGCACATGACGAACGTGCTTAAATCGATAAACAAATTCACACATATTATTTTAAGTATACAATAACAAATTTAAGTTGTAGATAAAACAGAACTTAAATAAACATGAATGTTCATATTACAAGTTAATACAATGCAAGTTTGTTATATATTTATCACCGATGTAGGGATAACATATATGCAACAAAGCAACGTTAATATTATTGTAAGTAGCTGGAATTACAAGCTAGACAAAACAAATGCTAAGAATAATATTGATAATAAGGTTCGATTTAAAATACATGATACATTTTATGATACATTTTCATGGTATTGCAAAGTGAATCACATTATAGCAAAAGAATCGTAACATGATTATTTGTACAAGATTGGAGTAGCACAATGTAATGATATTATAGTTGATAGCATATTGTGAAGAAAATGCTAGGTCTTTAGAAATGATGATTCTTCTGTTTCATGGGGTTTGATTGTAAGAAGTTGAGTATCTCTGAAGTGTTCGCGGAGATTCTTGGCAAAACCAGTTATGTCCTCGGACATAGTAAGTGGTTCGCCTAAGAACTCTCCTGGTAGATGAAGTCTCCTAAACTGTAGAGAACATGATGTGTTGAAAATGCGGATCGCTGATGCGTTGCGATGCGATTTTATGCTGGATCGCGCGTTGCGCTGAGAAACGATGCGAGTCTTGTTGGCATTGATAATGATGATGTATGAACTAGACGAAGGTATCTGCATTGTTGCTGTTCAGGTTACTGCTGGTTGATGTTTATAGACGGATTGTAGTTGAATCTGCTACAGTTGTGCTGGTTTGACGATCTCTGAAGAACTTATTTGTGTGCATACGAATTCGGTTCCTTTTCGTTGAGATGCCTGTTGCTTCACAGTCTGGCATTGTAACGATCGTGATCGCGATAAGATAACGATGTGACGATGTGTTAGTCATGCGTAGATGTGAGTGCGATTGCTCCACTGCTGGTGATGTCCACCTTGGCTTTTGATTTCCTTTCCTGTTGATCAGGAGTCCCAGAACACCGTTTGTGGGGGTGATGTCCACCAGGAATGAGTCTTACTCGTGTTGCTCACGAGATGCAGGAGTCAGTGCTGTTAGTTTTGTTGTATCCTGAATGGCTGCAGATGGTCCGCCACGTGTCTCATTGCGTCGCGTGGATTACTGGCGTTGCCGGCGCCAGGATTACATCTCTCACTTCTGTTGCGTAATTATTGTTGGATCGTTGTTCTTGGAGTGACCCTGCTTGCTGTCTCCGACTTTGAGGGTTGTTGTTCTTTCGCGTCCATGTTGGAAAGTTATCGCACAAGAAATAAAGAACACAAAAAAAATATCACTTCACTATATTTTTTTAATCACTGAAAATCGTTCACTGTTCGGGTGTCACCAATTATAAGATGATCTAGGTGCACAGGTAGTGATTTGGTAAATAGTAAGTAAAGTTAATTCGGTGAGATAAGATGTTTTATTGAGAATTTAAGATTTACATGAATATAATTATAACAATGGAAAAATACAATATAATCGTGCGGAGACAGTTACGGAGTGTAGGTACAGTTGCAACCGAAGCGAGAGAGGTAATGAACTCACATGTAGGTACCACGATGGAAGCTATGGTAAGTACATGGTTGGTAGGTACATTGAGTGTACCTACATGTTCGGTGACGTGGCTTGTCACATGGGGTTGCCACACTTTCAAAAAACTCACTATTTGTACGAAAAAATAATGAGAAAAGAATAGCACTACCTTTATCCCTTTATGTGTCTTTTAATATCCTCTTTATAACTCAACCCACCAATAGGAGTTATTTTTATGTATACAAAATGAACAACATTTTATTGTAATTCAATAGAAAAATTTATTTTAGAATAGAACTGCAGTGACAGTCATATAATTAACAAACTTGTTTGACTGTGGGAAAGTACGTTAAACATTAGTATAATAGTTTTTATCGAATTTCTTCGAATCACATAAATTTGTTATAGTGGATTTGGTAGCTCAGCGACACACATGTACGTGCATATTCAATGTATCAATAATTATCACAACTACTATTACTATACTATCACGGCATAATATATCTCACTCGAGTGAGGTAGCCAGCAGCCTCTCTGTGCCAACAAGAAAATTAAGACAGGATTGCCAAATAGCATGTATCTAAATGATAGGAATGGAAAAACATCAGAGGATACAGCTAACTTGTTTGCCGATTTTTTTGGCAGTGTGTATAGATTATCTTTCACGAATACTAGCTTTGCCTATGAGTCTCCTGTAAATATTCAATTATTTTCTGTTCACATTGAGATTAGAGACATAGTGGAATGTATTCGAGGACTTGAGCCTAAAACGAGTACTGGTCCTGACAGGGTACCACCCTTGTTTCTGAGAAAATGTATGCATAGTTTGTCATACCCCTTGTTCATAATTTTTAATAGATCTATTGCGTCTGGCTTGTACCCTGAGTGCTGGAAAGAAAACTATCTGATACCTATTCACAAGTCTGGAGATAAGCATGATATAACTAACTACAGACCCATATGCATGCAGTCCACCATTCCGAAAATATTGGAAAAAATATTGTTAAGTAAAATGTCTTCTAGTTTTAATAATATAATTACCGAATGCCAACATGGATTTGTGCCCTTGCGGTCCACCTTGTCAAACTTGATGGCCTATGAGAACTATATATCTGATGCATTGTCTCGCAGGGGTCAGGTAGATTCGATCTACACTGACTTCTCGAAGGCATTTGATAGGGTGGACATTGGGATACTCCTGAATAAGTTATTGGCCATTGGCTTCTCCGGATCTCTGTTTGACTGGTTGAGCAATTATCTCACGGGTAGAAGGCTTACTGTTAGGATTGTTGATGCATTCTCATATAAATTTGAAGCCCTGAGTGGCGTACCCCAGGGCTCTCACTTAGGCCCGATTCTATTCGTCTTGTTTGTAAATGACGTAGTAAACATATTCACTGATGTGAAAGTTTTAATCTACGCCAATGATCTTAAGATTTTCAAACACATAGAAAGTGTGAATGATTGTATTACAATGCAGGAGAATCTCAATCGCTTCCATGATTGGTGTATCAGCAATAATTTACAGTTGAATGCTGATAAGTGTCAGGTGATGAGATTCTACCGAATCAAGCATCCAATCATTCATGAGTATGAGTTGAGTGGTACAACACTTAAATCAGTGGAGGAAATCAGGGACCTGGGAGTAACATTTGACCGTAGATTAGATTTTGTTTCTCATATTGACAATGTTTGTGGCAAAGCACTGAGACTGCTGGGTTTTATCTTGAGAATATGTAGACCGTTTTCTAATGTAGATACCATTTAAATACTCTATGTCTCTCTTGTACAGAGCGTTTTAGAATACTGTTCAACAGTTTGGAGCCCAGTTTTTGAGGTGCACAAAAATAAGTTTGTTAAGGTTAAACATAAGTTTCTCAGACACATTAATTTTAGGCTGGGTATTCCTGTGGAAGATATCGATTATAATTTCTTGTTTGGTATTTTAGAGGTCTTGTCTCAGATTAATTTTCTAGCCCCAATGAGAGTGACAAGACAGGCCCTACCCTTCTATGTTGAAGATGCCAGAACCACATATAATTTTAACTCAGTTCTCAATAGGATCCAACGTACGGGAAACGAATATGCTCACGTGGTGGATTTGTGTGGTGTGGGTCTGGCCAAGTTTAAATTTAGTTTGAAAAGAGCAATTGTTTTATCTAGACAGACTGGTTGATTTTATTTTTTATTTTTTTTAACTTCTCTGCAGTTCAGTGTTTTTATATATATATATATGACAAGGGTCTTCCTGCTGTGTGTTTTTATTTTCTACATATTTCTGCATGTTGTTTGTTTTTAATTGTTAATTAAGTGTCTATGTGAGTCGTGTGGGTGCGAGCGGCGCTGTCTCCTTTTAGGAACAATTGAACATGCAAAATACTTCTTAATATTTGGTTTTAATGTCTTGTAAAATGTTCTACTTTCTAAATGTAAGCATATTGCTTTCTCTTTGCTTTAGTTATTTTCAGACTTTTTTTCGCTTTACATTGCCAATATTTCAAATACGTTTACCCAACATAAATTTTTCTTGTAGAGAAATAGTGCTGTTTGCATTTGTACGGCTCATATGTAAATTTTTATCTCTGATTATGGATCTTTTGATATGTTCTTTTTTTTTAATGTATAAAAAAAGCTTATTATTAATAGCTGTTAACAAATGAATAAATAAATAAATAAATAAGACATTCAGAATGGGTGGCAAACCATATTGCTGAATTTAAGATAGAAAATGTCTTTTTCAAACATCTGCCTTTTACAGGACATCGAAAATTTACAGAAAAAAATAGGAGACCAATTGTTTGGCAAGTGCTTCACGAAACAATTAGTAAGTAAATCATAACTTAGTTTGAATATTTATGTATAATAATGTTGCAGGATGCTGCACAAGCTCGCAAGGCCGAGGAAGAGAGACTGCAACGGGAAGAGAAGCTAGCTAAGGAACAGGCAGACCAGGAAGAGAAGGCCAAGGCTGAGAGTCTCAAGGCAGAGAAAGAGGTTTTGAAAAAAAATATGAGGAAAGAACGCAAAACATTCAGAGACCTATGCAAATCTAACAATTATTACAGCAGCTCCGGAGGTTCAGAGATGGTGGAGAATATGGCTGCGGTGGAAACCATTTGTGAAGCTTTCAAACTGCTAGAACTGCAGGAGCTCAACTGCCGACTGGGAGAGGGTGGGCGAGAGGTCTTCCTAGAGGCCTGTCAGGATGTGCAGAAGAGACTGGAGGAGGAGAGGCGCCAGTTGCTGCAGACAGGGGGTGGCGAAGGCCGAAAAGGGACAGCGGAACCTGCTGGGATACCTCGATGGTCTCCTGAGCTCACACAGATTCTTATCAAAGCTGTCAACTGCTTCCCTGCAGGCACCACTCAGCGTTGGGAGGTCATCAGTAACTTTGTCAATCAACATGGAATATTTGAAGATAGTCGTAGATTCTCTGCAAAGGATGTTTTAAGCAAAGCTAAGGATTTACAAAGCTCTGATTTCTCAAAAAGTTCTCTGAAAATAGCAGCCAATCAAGAAGCATTTGATAAATTTGAAAAAGAAAAAAAAAAACCTCCGAATGCCATAGTGGATGACGCAGGTATCTCAATGTCACTGGACAACAACAAGACTCTGATTAACGGCATCAGTAAGGTAGTAGAGGAGGCTCCCTGGAGCAAGATGGAGCAGGAACTATTGGAACAAGCTATCAAGACGTATCCTGTCAACACTCCCGAGAGGTGGGACAGGATTGCAGAGTGCATCCCTAACAGAACCAAGAAGGACTGCATGAAACGCTTCAAAGAGCTAGTGGACTTAGTGAAGGCTAAGAAACAGGCAGCCGCCCTGGTTAAGAAATAACATCCACATTACTATGTGCGTGTTATGACTCTAGGAACAAATTGTATATACAACACACCTGTATTGTCCCCATCTTGTATATATATTACCCCTCTCGCTCTCTCTAACATCACAATATAATCAGTCAATGGTCAAGTGGGAGAACATACAGAGAGGGAGAGAGATCTTTTTCAACTTAACCATACCTATTTACTTATTATATATACTTATTATGTATTTGCCTGCCATACATTCAGCAGAGAGGAAGGTCATCCTCACTCTCTGTTGGAAATAA
This sequence comes from Athripsodes cinereus, assembly GCA_947579605.1. Taxonomy (NCBI): domain Eukaryota; kingdom Metazoa; phylum Arthropoda; class Insecta; order Trichoptera; family Leptoceridae; genus Athripsodes; species Athripsodes cinereus. Next base: position 65,773 of record OX388318.1, read on the forward strand.
AACACTTTTCTATTACAAATCAACTTCATTATTTCTTTCAAAAGTCATGAATTTCTGGAATGGAAATAAACTCAAAACACTCCCATAGTAAGTAAGGTATAATTATCATGTAGATACTTGTACATGTGAATAATATATTTCACTTGTGATAAGATTAATTTAGACTCAAAGACTATCTTCAGACTTTGCGGTCCAGGACTCGCATCGGGTATATTCAAGCATTTTGTTTATTCATTCTTTACTGAATATTAATCAAAAGACACAATTTTATAGAGGAATTCATTCAATTAAATACAATACATATACAGAGGGGGAGTTTATAGCATTTTGTTCTTCATTATCTTTGATTGACTTATTTACATGTGTACACAATTACATAAATATTTGTGTTTCCCAATTATCAATTGATAAGAAACTTATTTTTGAAAGTTGTTACCAATGTTTATTTTCTGGGCACATGTACTGCATGGGTGGAGGGGGGTGGGGGGGGGGTCACAATGAGACATCTTGCATTATGTTTACATTTTATTATAGAAATAGTATTCACCTATGATAAGAGTACACAGCAGGTGGTATGTATCAACACAATAATAACCTAAGAGATATATATGTATATTATTTATATAGATATATACGGACAAACATAATCAATACCACAATTACATACACCAACTCATAATTTATCAGAATCCAGTATTTTGGCTCATCTTTTATGTAGAAACTTTCATTATTTTAATTTATAATTCATACACAAATAAAAATAACACTTATGTTATAGAATATTGAGGTAATGATTAACATGTCTGGAGTGTACATCTATATATAATATAATATAACGTAGTTACATATATTGTATATGTAATATGTCACAGGGCTATATTGCTCTGTTCTATTGGTCTTCTACTTTTCATACAAATAACACCAGATTCCTCAGCTTGCATGTGGGGTTATTTATACAATTCATACAAAAATATATATACAAAAGTTTTGTACAAAATGTGCAATGTGACTGCCTGATGCAGAATTCAGTAGGTAGGTACGTACCTATTATATATGTCACAATAATATTATGTGATGCCTCTTCCTCACACTCCCAATACAAACACTACGTACACATAGTTGATATCATGATATATATATATTTATATATAAGATTAGGTATATATGAAGGGTATACGGGAAAAAATAATTTGAATCAGTGTAATTCAAAATAAATTAAAGATGGCAATTTGTTGAATCACTAATTCACACCATCTCAATTAATTAACAGTACATGACATGAATGTAGTGATGGATGTATTATGATAATGGAGCATTTAGTTGAGGTAAGTAGGAAACCAATATTTGGTACATTGCTATTCTTATACAGGATGTCTACGTCACAATGAATCAGTAGAACGATGATATGGAAGCTCAATATGTGTCCAAACAGCCCCCCGTATCCTGAGTTGTTTTGTTGTATATTGAGGTCCTTTATGTTTCCGCTGATCCACAATGGTACTCTCTGTATGTATATAAATAATATCTGTCTATATATCTAATAGATCTTGTGTGTCTGTCTGTGGAATGTGTAAGGGGAGTGTTAGGATGTTTTTTTAAATTTTATTAGGAGTATTCCTTGTTACAAAAATATTTTTCAATAATAACATTAATTTTATGTAAGAAACACAGTAAGTCTCTCAATGTTATATCACGTACGCGTCTACATACTGTATGTTATGTTGGACATCAAACATGGCACCTGCCTGTGGATCAAGTCTTTAGAGAGACAAACGATCCTGTTGAAGAGTTGAAATAGAGTTGGCAATGTGTACACAAAGAGACTCAGTCTGAGTGAAAGGAATGTGCAATGCAGGCGGGGTCACCGATTGAGGAATACTGCGCAACAAACAGATCGGGAGGGCGGGCAGAGCCTCCTCCAATCTCAATCTACAGGCGGTGGCTGCAGTGTGATGTTAGGGCTGGGGCCCTGCGTCAGGTAGCCAGCCGTCTGAGGGACTCCACCTGTGAGATACAAATGCTGGGGGGCATCTGCTATGAAGAGGTCGTGCTTCTGCAGGGCGTAAGTTTTCCAGGCTGGATGAGCATTGAGAAGAGAGTTCATGCGCTCAGCGTGACGTGGACTTGCGGCCATACCTTTGAGAGCAGCCACAGCCTGTGCCACAGCTTGCCGCGCCACTCCAGGTCTCTCCAGCACCCCTAGCAGCTCCCCCACCACGTCACACTCCATTGCCTGCAGCACTAATTCCTCTGTATTGGCGGCACTGGAAAATATTCGAGACAGAGCCTCGCAGGCCATCCCTAACAGTTCCTTTCTGCTCCTGATAGTCTCCTTGAGACCTGACATGCAATCAGTCTGAGCTAATGAGTTCACACACACCTGCAATCATATCACACCCCCATTACACATACACATTCTGTCCAATACCTTCACAGTTACATATACTAATACACTGTACAATATACATTATATATACGAGCACACAATAGATGATTTTTAAAATCTGGAAGGTACCTGGTTGTTGGCCACGGTATGCAGTAATGGCAGTGCATGCTGTGGACTGGAGAGCAGGTGCGAGCAGAGACGAGGCAGATGTCCTCGCGCTGCCACCAGGTCTCCCAGCACAGGTTGGGCCTCCAACAGCCCACACAAGGACAATGTACATAACTCCAGCAGCTCACTCTACAATCACACACACCATATTTTATTTTAGGTTTGTTGTTCACGAGAGACAGAAAGTGTGAATGTGATTTGAAGAGGTGAAATCTGAGAGAAAGACTTACTTATACGAGAAGACTGTGAAATGAAAGTTGGTGTAATAATCGAGATGAATGTAAATAAGTTACAGTGGTTTGAACATGTGGAAAGAATGGAAGGGAAAAGAATGACTAAATAGATATACATGGCTGAGACAAACGGTACTCTGAGTTGTGGTCGGCTAAGGATCAAATGGGTGGCCAAGCTTTTGAGAAGCCGGGCCAGATTTTGAAATGTGTTTTCTTACCGAGCTGTACAACAAAATTTCTTTTATTATTCAAAGGAAATAAGACAAAAATTGTTTTTTTAAGAAGAAATAACAAAAATGAAAATCAAACACGTTTCTTAAGTAGCATTCACATTACTTCATTTTGGATGATCATCCAGAGTGTCAGGGTCAAACCTGTTCATCGAAAGTGAACACGTCTGTTCACATTTGTTCATCCTATACTTTCACTGCCATGTCTACTTTCTCACTCATGTTTTATGTAGTTTGACGTATTTTAGCATAAAAATAATTAAATAAATTCAAAAATGAAAAATAACACTTAAAATAAATTAATATAGCTCTCGACTGCAAAATAATTTTGTTAATGATTCTGACATTCTATACAAATTCATAGAGAATTAAACAAATAATAAGATAAAACTTGTTTATGGTCGTTTCAGTGAAAGGACCTTTCATCAAAATTATGACGAGTGGTAATCTCTTTTCTCCGTCATCGCTAGTGATCACTAGCGATGAAACGCCTGTTCACACTTGTTCATCTTGGAGGATCATCCGGAGTGATCACTGAAAGTGAACGTATGTGAACGACCCTTTAGATTAGAGTCGGGCAATACAAAATATAATAATTAAAAATAAACAAAATATAATATACGATGGAACGCTCTTTTGGTGGTTTTATGTACACTAAAAGAAAAAAATACGTGCATATGCTTTGCGGGCCACAAGTGGACACTCGTCGGGCCACGGGTTGGCGGCTAAGGGCTAGGGCTAGACATAGTAGACCAGATCCTCAAGGATGAGTACAATGAATAGGAGAGTTTGCATGAAGAGCTGTATGAATGTTGTAGAGCAATAAATATGTGTGTGTGATTTGATGGAAGATGAAGTAAACAGATTGAAATATTAAAACATTTTCAAATAATTTCACACAATGGTCCTATAAGATACAACATTTTATATTGTCAATTAATACAAGATTGTCAATGTATTAGGTAAATTGAAACAAGTTTCTTTCTACTATAGATTATAATAATGAAGATTAATATTGACCTGAGAAGTGAAAAGGCATCTCTCTCACGGCTTATTCATTCAATTTACCTAATCATGGAATTCCTTATAAATAAATTATATATCTACTTACAAGAATATATTTTCTATGATTTAAGATATTTTATAACAAAACTTTTTGAAGGTATTATTATAAGGTTAGTTAAATATTAAGTGGTTCAGTCACCTGTCCCCCCTTGTTGAGATTGGAGGTGATAGTGTCCAACAGATCCGCCAGGAAAGTGCGTGGTGAGCGCAGGCTCCAGTGAGGGTTAGCTACAAAGAGTCGCAGGTACACTCCCCCCACCACTATCTCACCCGGGGGAGCCCAGCTGTCTCCTGTGGCACTGCCCTCTAAGGGTCCGCATACTGTGTTGGGGTCGTGGGATTGCGCACTGTAATGTCTACAATATCACATATTATACATGTGTATAGATAGGTGTCTGTGTAGATGATATTATGTAGATAACAAGATATGTAAAGAGTAGTAGTACTAACTGTTGCTTGTGCTTGGTGAGTAACGTACAGACCCTTTCCTTGCAGGAGGCATCCCACACCAACTCAGGGTGCTGCTGAGGAGTGTTGAGCATCCGGGACGCTGCTTCAGCTCCCCCGGACCTCATGGCATCACCAAATATACTCGGCAAGTAACGGCTCACAGAGAGATTCACCTAAACAACAAACACAACACGTCAACCTTAATAAATTTACATTTACATAGTTGTGTTACTTACTTGCGAGTGAGGCGTGTAACTCACCTTTGGTCCATGTAGCTTATCAGCCATCATCTTGGCAAGAAGATCACAGGACATTTCAACTAACTCTTCAGAATTGGAATTACAAAATAAATCTAATAAATATATCACAGCACCTGCAACACACATAGACATTATACATATACAGAGAGATGTGACAATAATATAAATAATAATAATAATACGTGTGTATGTACTTGTACAACGCTATAATACCTTTGTTGTGAGCCTCATGCACTACGGGTGTTGAGGTAAGAAGAGGTTGCAAAGCCCTGAGTGCCAGCAACTGGTGCGCCCCTCCCCCTACCATTAACAGTAGATGCCCCAGCACTCGTGCGGCGCTCACATCCTCTACACACTCCACACACCCCCCGCATCTTACCACCACCTGTAGGGCAGCGCGCTGGATCCCCGGGAAACCTCGAGCTCCCAGCAATCCAAATATTAAACCAAAGTGGCCGATGCACTGAATTTCTACACCTGTAACACACACATGCGTAGTAACTTCACAAGCTCAAAGAGTCATATTATTATATTGTTACTATGACATTACGTATATAATATAGATCCCAACCTGGATTGGTTTTAATAACGTTTGCTAGAGCATCAAGAGCCATTTCAATGTTACTCAGCTTTTCACTATCCATGGCACCTTGTGACTGCTTGCTCAGGTAATCCAACAGATCTAAAGCAAATCCTTTGGGATTCTGTAAGATATCAAAAGTAATACATATTATTTATTTAGCTTTTGATTTGTCCCTTCTTACGCAGTTCCCAATTTGGAGAAGTCATTATAATTATCCCCCACATAAGGATCACCACTACACAGCACATAGTGCACAGCTGCTGTAGGTCAATAGATTAATCAAATATTGTGATTGAGAATGACAGGATCCCCGTGAAAACCATGGTCATGTATAAAATAAGTGGTATTAGTGGTATTGGTAATTCCACACATTCATAATAAGGAATACATAATTATATGTTAACAGCATCTACCAACACCATAATATACCTACATACATACAAATAGTAATACAACAAGCTGCAGTCACATACATACCTCTATAGGGAATGTAGGTTGCTCATTGTATATCTGTACAAATATATCCCCTATAACAAGTTGTCCCTGGTGGGCAGAATACTTCATCTCCTCAGCAGCTCTGAGATCTTCCTCCCCCTCTCCACCCTCTTGCTCATCATCCTCCACTACCGCATGGGTTCTTCTGCTCTTTAGGAAGTCTGACAACTCTGCCCTGGTACTGTTGTCCCATATTAAGTAAGGATTGCGCCAGTTAGAATTCAACATCTTCAAAAGCTGAAAACAAAATGTCAGGGTGAGCTGTCAACACAGTTTTGATGCTTTGATTGCTTAAAAACATATTAGAAGGGGATTTACCTCTTCAGGGTTGTCATTGTTGAGTTTAGCAGCCAGATGTGGAGTGAGTAGAATTTGACAAATATTTCGAGTCCTTTGGTTCAATGGAGCCCCTTCTCCTCGATCAGATCCTCCGAGGCATGCACAAGTTGCTACACACAACTTGGCCAGTTGGTTAGAAATTTCCTGAAACATCAAATATGTAAATATTCATAAACATAATATACCTATTGTCATGGTTCCAGCTTTTCACAAAAGAAAAACTCGTTGAAACCATATTGACTACGAGATAAATAAATAAATTCCTAATCTGATGAATAAATAAATACGTATTTTGATTCGATTTGGAAGTACGAAAACTAAGGAATCAAGATTATCCACTCTATGCAAATTAATAAATTTCTTTTCGCAATTCCGTCTTTATAATATTCCGATTAAATAATTAATATGAAGTACATTCATATCAACTATTCAATAGACCCATGAATAATAATATTCAAACATTTTGTTTATAATATAATATTCAATGTATGTACATATAATATACCTACATAATACCGATGCACGGTTGTCAACCCAAATCACCTAACACTTTCGTGTCATTAAAATTATTTCAAACGCATAACGTGAAAACCTGTCAGAAATATCGATTGCTGAAATTTTTATAAATTTTATTTTTGAAAGATTTTAGCACATGATATATCTAGTTGAAAAAATACGTTTAGGACCCTTTTACGTTGTGTAAACGATTCATAAAAGAAATTTTTATCAATGAAAACAAAATAATATTTTCTATCCAGAACACATAAAAAAATATTTTTGTAACATTCAAAATAAATTTCTGTTGTGTATAAAGGTTAGTAATAATAATTATTATCATTTACATTCGACACTAGCGAATATAAAAACTTACCTTGCTGCTTAAAATTCACAAAAGAAAACATAACACACATTCATAATTCAGTATCAATATTGAATTTTTCATACACAACAGAACTTCAATGTGTTATTGGTAAGAAATAGTCAATGAAATAAAATTTAGCAAAATTATAGTTCAACGTTACTAAAAGTTTATTTCTGTAATTATATTACAAGTTTGTCTATGAATGCATTTTTATAATACACACATATGATTTCATACATAACAAGTTCCTGCCTGAAACACCAGAGGCGTACTCAAAGTCAAATATTTAACTGAACCAAACTTTACAAAATTCAATCATTAACCATTTTTGTTAATTTTAACAATAAAATCTTGTTTTTGTTCTCACGCCAAATCCGATCTGACACAACCTTTCGTTCGCTATTGTCAGCCTCATTAGTATACCAATATGATACATTAAGATAAAATATAATACATAACATGCAAATAATATAAATAAAATAAATATAATCTGTGGGGCCATAATTTTTTAAGGCGGGTAGAGCACCATCGCCTTCTTGGCTTGATCTATTCACACTGGGAAACTATCGGCTCTTAGGTGACAGTCTGGTGGCTTGGAAAGTGGGATGTTAATTTATGATATAATAAAAGATATTTACATAAAATAAATATGAGTTAAAATTCATGCTTGTGTTAGAATTCAAAATATCAGAAAATAAAAATTTATAAATGTTTCTGAGTCTGTCCCTGTTCATATTATCAAGTAGTTTCTATGAATTTAATTTGTAATTAATATCAGTTGTTCAAATTTTATTAATTGTGTAAAATAAAATTATTAACAAGATCGGTCTCATAAACATATTCATTAACTACTACTACTACTACTATACCATCACGGCATATCCCACAAGTGGGGTAGCCAGCAGATCAGCTGCATATTCATTAAAACATTATATAAAATTTATCAATTCTTTGTCTGCAGAAAATTCACTTATCTGATACCTATCACACAAAAGTTTTGATATTTAAAGGAAAAACCAATGACGTAACGCTAAAATATCTATTACGAAAATTTAAATAAATAATAATATAAAATATCTTAGCTTCGATTAAAGATGATAGAAACTGCAAATCGCTGGCTCCGAAACACAGAATTTAAAGTAAAAAAATATAATAAATATTAGGATGATCTTCTCATTATTTCCATTGTAGAAATAATCACTAAAAAATTATTATATTATTTATACTTAGAGAGGAGTACACAAAAATCAAATTAAATACAACACTGAATTTATCAATTATTCCTCCCCCTTTCGATTACAAGAAAACACTATCCCTGAATGTCCTTATCTCCCAACAGTTCTAACAAAAAAATCCCCCTAAACTCTCTGACAACTCATTTTTATAAGTTCATCTCCTTTGTTAAAATCAAAGTAAGTACTATCTTCATCCGAGTATAAGTATATACTCCTGCATGTAAACATACACACGTGTATATCAATAATTCCCTTCAAATATTCCCTTGAAATATTTATACATAACATATCAATATAAACAAAACTTAACCTTTTACCTAAAGCGATTAATAGTTCATCTATTTCCTTTGTCCAGATCTCAGTTCGATGATCTTTCGTAATAATAAATAAATAAAATAACATGTGTCAAACATAAATGTACCTTCTAATAAAAAAAATATATCCAATAGATATGTACTTTCAGAAGTATGTACCATTCACCTATCAACAAATATACTTCGACTAACACACTCATATACCACTTAAAATAATTAACTAAAATATTTATTCAAATTTCTAACAAAGTTTGTTAAAAAAACTAGGCCATGTCACTATGTTAGTGTTGTAGATTGGTAGGCATACATGACTATCTACGGCATTATCTATGCGATTACTTACCTGTTGGCTAGATTGTTTAGATTTCTCAACTCCCCCCTCATCCAGAGTGTAATCATAGTTAAGAGTGTGTAAGAGCAGAGGCCAGAGGGCTCCACGCACCAGCAATCTTTTCTGTAGAGTCCCCTCCACACACAGGGCTCCCACACATTCTACTGCGCTGCAGCATAAGCTGCCCAGGTGCTTAAAGTGCAGCAGGCGACAGAGATCTGTGAGAAGGCTGGGCAATTGCACCAATACCTGCAGGCAATGAGGGAAGGCAGCAGCCACAGCATAGCATCGACTGATGTGCTCACACACCTGAACAGCTACATCGCTAACTTTGGAGGACAGAGACACCACAGATACACATCTTGAATATGCGTCCAGTAGCACCTGTGTACATACAATTCAAGTGCATAAGTACATACATACGTTATCCATCAAATATAATAATACTCAAACATCTGGTGTACACAGCTCAGTCAACATACATTCAGTCCTCCTTCCCTGGTGAGCTCCTGGGCATTGAGATTAGAGCACCGCACTGTGTGGTGACAGAGTTCACACGCAGCTGCTAACAGAGGAGCCGTCTTACTGAATAGCGCCTCATCTCCACTCTCCAGTTGGATGGTCTTGATAAGTTGTGGATAGCCAGCATACTTATATGGCTCCAGTTCTGTAATAGATGATACATAATATACACACACAAGAATATTTGATATGATTTATCACAGCTATGACTATTTATGTACGTATGTATGTAGGCATACCTTTGGAATATCTGCTGAAGAGAATACTCTGCGCTCGCAACACCAACACAATATTGTTAGGATTGGGACCGTCGCCTGTCCATACACTTCTACTGCAGAGGAATTCATACGCCTGATTGATCTCCTCAAACTTATCTCTTCCATCTGGGTTCTTATCAGGATGATACTGCTGGGCCAGCTTGTAGTACGTCTTGCGCAGTACGGCCTCATCGTGGTTCTTCCCCGAGGCTAAACCTAAAGCAGCATAGGCCTGTTCCACACTCATAGCGGGGGGTTTCTTCTCCACTTCTTTTCTCCATGCTTCCAATACGTCTTTGAGTAATTTAACCTACACATTGAATATATATTGGTTATGGTATATTCACACCACTCATTATTGGACTGGATGTATGTATAACTGTACGTAGATACTTACAGGTTCAGGTATAGGCCAGTCTGGGAAATGTTGTACATCACAGAGATGACGCAGGTAGAAGACATTGCAGAATAGTTCTGCTTCCAGCTGAGGATATCGCACGGCTGGAATGGGAAGATAAGTGTAGCGAGCTCCAACATGAGCTCTCAGTCGAGGGGTGAAATCTCCTACGTGAGCACACACTTTCAGGATCAACATGCGCCTGCACACACACACACATATATATAGACAGGTACATTATAATACAATAAACATAATATACACTTCAGTTCAGTGATAAGGTACACCACCTATATACCAAATGTCTTGTCATGATTGTAATTTTACCCTTTCATGTAACTTATGCGGGGAAATGACTTATTACCTCATTTCAGAATTCCATATGGCTTCAGGAGTGTCATACTCTCCTAGGAAAGTCTGAGCAAACTTCTCAGCTCCGTGATTCTGCAAATAACACACCATGGCTTCAGGTAATAGCTGTCCCAAGATGGAGCGCTGCATAATGTCTGATGTGGATGTCTAAAATTCAAACAAACACATCAAAAATACAGTCTCATAAACACCACTGGTATTACAGTTATTAAACAATACTAAGGGGACATACATCTTCAGCTCTGAATGCCTGTATCATGTGGGTGAGCTGCAGAAATCTCGCAATCGGCAGGAGGTTACTGCCAGTGTACATAAAGATGAAATAGAAGACTCCAGTAAGGTAAAGGCGTGATGCCAGAGGATTGTCTTGCATGAGGAGAGTGAGTAGAGAGGCCACACGTTCCACCAGAGTTGGGTCCAAGGTTAGCAGTAGTTGTACAACGTGAGAGAGACACCACCCCTCACTGAGCTGTCTCTTCACCTTAGCCAAGGGACGCACTATGGCTCCATCTTCATCTCTGTAAAAAAAAAACAATAAATAAGTACCTACATAAGACTTATGCAGTGGGCAGTAAATGTTGAGTAGGGAAAGAGGGATGGGGAATGGGCAGGACTGCTCATCGTGTTTTAATGCATGAAAAAAAAAGAAAACTAGTGTAAAATAAAGAAAACCTTAAACATGTAAATGCAACAGAAGACTGGTGACCAGTGACCTCCATCTGGAAGGTATAAAAGAAGGGCAAGTGTAAATTTTTGGCGGAAACATTGAAGAACACCCACTGACCACCCGGATAGCGCAGAAGTCTGGAGACTTCCATTTGTCCGAATTCTACACTACACAAATCTTGCCCACACCAGAAGCACCACACTCCCTGTCTCAGGCAGGCCCGGAAAAGTCCGAGCATTTCAGCTAGACAGAATCTCCAGACCTGCTTTACAATCCCACCATTCACTCTGTCAATTCCAGGTGCCTTCTTTGGTCCTAATCTCTTCGGTCCTAATTTTTGGTGAAAGCTGGTCCCACAGCCCAGCATCAATGTGAAAGAATAGGTGTGATAGCTCGAATGATGGGACGGAATAACTATTAGAGTATTGGAAGCCGATCGCAGTGATAGTTCACGAGAGAATGTTAAAACTCAAACACTTCCTTCTGATACATTGTTCATTATTGTTTATTGTAAATCATTCCCCATAGGTCTCTTACGGGACACTTGGGTTCATCATAATTATACAGGATAAAAAGAATACATGAAAGAATACAAAGCGAGGCATCAAAAGCGAGACAAAACAATGGACATTGGGTTAAAAAGTTGCTTAATATATAAATGTGAATATAAATAATAATTATATATAGGTGAACATAAATAATAATAATACATTTTTCAGTACTAGAAGGATGTAAAGAGTCCCCTCAGTACCACGTCTAAAGTAAAATATTTGATTTTTTAACAAAAGAAACAGAGAGGAAGGACGAATGACACACATTACACTCAACAATTTTTATATATGTACTACCTTTTCTAATCTAATAATTCTACAGTCTGTATGTTCACAGAGTGAAAATTCATACTGGCGATGGTATTTCTTTTTATAAAAACATAATTAATATTTCACTTAAATTTATATGAAATATTAACTGTATTTTTATAAAAATAAATACTATCATTTTCTAATCTACTTATATATAATGAGTTACAATCCATTGGATTGGTCTGCAACGAGTTTTGACTTATTTCTCCACTCCTCCCTATTCTCAGCCAGTCTCTTCAACTCCATATATGAGCCACAGCTCATGTCCCTCTTCAGTTGGTCCATATAGGCGTCTCTCGGTCGACCTCTGCCATTTGTGCCTTCGGTCCTGCCCTCTGCGATTGCGATGAGCAGTCCTGGGTGCCTGATGTTGTGGCCAATCCAATTAGCTCGTTGTTGGCAGATTCTTTTGAGGAGTTGCCTTTTTTCGCCAACCCTGGTTAGCACTTCTTCGTTTTCGACGTGTTCCGACCAATGAATCTTCAGCATGCGTCTATAACACCACATTTCAAATGCCGCTAACCGTCCGCTTTCCCTCTTACTGATGGTCCACGTCTCGCATCCATATAGCAGAATGCTCCACACAAAGGCTTTAGTGAGATTCTTCCTCACGCTTAGATCAATATTAGGGGATTCTAATATTTTGGATTTTTTGTTAAAGGCAATTCGTGCCTGGTTTATTCTGCTCACAATTTCTGATTTGGAGCGTCCGTCCTGGTTTATTCTGCTGCCCAAGTACACGAATTCTCTTACTTGTTTGATGCTCACTCCATTTATGGCAATGTTCGCAGTCGCTTCCTCCCTTCCAACGACCATACATTTTGTTTTATCTTTATTTATTTTCATGTTGTACTTTGACAACAGTATACTTTCCATTTTTCCTAAGGCTTCGTTCAGCTCCATCTCGGAGTCTGCGAGCAGTGCTATGTCGTCAGCATATCTAATCATGTCAACCTTTTTCCCATTTATTTTTACTCCTGTCCAATTCTTCATTTCTTCTCTGAGTTCATCAATAGCTTGCTGTATATAGCAGTTAAAGAGTGCTGGCGACATTGAGCATCCCTGTCTTACACCTTGTTCTACTCTCGCTTCTGCGCAGCTCTCTCCGCTTTTAATTACAGCCATTTCATTCTTGTATAGGCTCCAGATTGCTCTTCTGTCCTTATAGCTCATTCCTATCTGGTTTAGAGTCTTAAAAAGTTGTTCCCATTCTACTTTATCGAATGCTTTTTCTAGGTCGATGAATGCTACATACGTGTTTCTATTCACTGTTATTCTCTTTTCAAGAACAAGTCTTAGACTCAGAATTGCATCTCTTGTACCTGTCTCTTTGCGGAATCCAAATTGATCTTCTGAAAGTGTTTCGTTTATTTTATTTTCCGCCCTTTTCATTATAATGTTGGTGAGTATCTTAGAAGCGTGTGATATCATGCTTAATGTTCTGTGTTGTTCGCACTTTGTCGTGCCTGTTTTCTTAGGTAGCGCTCGTATCAGACATTTGGCGAAGTCTACTTAAATCTACTTATATAATTATAATATGTAGTACATAATGAACTGATATACCTGCTGGGGAAATATTCACAGCATTTTATAAGGATATTGAGGATAATGGCAGCCAACTCTGTCTCATTGAAGACTGGGGAGCCTTGAGCCACCAAGGTCCATTTCAATTGAGGAATGGCATGCAGCAATTTCCAAGCATCTCTACCAGGGGCCCAACATTTGGTACGATTCCCTATCACCTGCTTCTTATATAGCTCTTTCATCTAAAATAACAAAGACATACACTACAGTAATTATATAATCTCAGACTATTGATACAGTTACCACACACACACACACACACACACACACACTATACGTGTGTAATAAGTACATGATTAATACGTAATACAACAAGCATCTCTACCAGGGGCCCAACATTTGGTACGATTCCCTATCACCTGCTTCTTATATAGCTCTTTCATCTAAAATAACAAACACATACACTACAGTAATTATATAATCTCAGACTATTGATACAGTTACCACACACACACACACACCCTCACACACACACACACACTATACGTGTGTAATAAGTACATGATTAATACGTAATACAATGTTAGTCGGATAGTGACTCACCTCTTGGAAAGAGACAGGTCCCATCCTCTGCACTGCCCCGTCCTTTGTCTCCACATTGTAGTACCACTCCTTGAGTTGTGTACCTCCTGTTGTATCGGGAGCTGCCTCTAACAGGTTATTTTGAGCAGGGGCTGTAGCCCGAGCCGTGTGCAGATGAGCTAGGGTCATCAGTTCTACAAGAATGCGCACACCATTCCATTCAAGTATGTCCCGTACATTTTTCCGATGCAGCACCAGTTTGTGTAGGAATATAACCAGGCGATCTCTCTCTGTCCTGTCCATTGACTTGTCCAGCATCTGCACTATGTATTTAGTATCCGCAAAGGGTCCTATGTCCTCGTAGTACCTCCCGTACACTATGGCCATGGCCTGCAGACACATACATTTCATCTCTATCTTTGGGGAGAGCAGGAATCTGTGATACAACTCATTGAAGAATTCATACCTAAAATTTTACAACATCATACTACATTTCTGGATATTGTTATGTCTTCTTGAATTTGTATTGCCTTTTACTTATTTCTTATTCATCATTCATTCATTGTATCATTATTTTATTGTTTATAAATTCATTGACATGTTTATTAGTTTGTTCATATTGGGGTTTATTCAGCATTCATTCATTGTATCATTATTTTATTGTTTATAAATTCATTGACATGTTTATTAGTTTGTTCATATTGGGGTTTATTCAGCATTCATTCATTGTATCATTATTTTATTGTTTATAAATTCATTGACATGTTTATTAGTTTGTTCATATTGGGGTTTATTCATCATTCATTCATTTGTATCATTATGTTTGATTATTAATTCGTTGACATGTTTGATAATTTGTTCATATTAAGGTAGATTCATCACTCATTTATTTGTATGATTGTGTTGAATTTTAATTCATTGATATGTTATTTGTTAACTTTTTTATATTGGGATTCACTCATTTGCATCATTATGTTATCTTTTTTCATCACGCAACACGCCTCAATACAAGGCAACCTAGTGAGGCTGCTGCAACATAATTTTATACACATTGGTGATATATTGTCCTTGTTATGAATATTTGTTGAATAAAGTTGTTGTTGTGGAATATATCCATCCATTCCTCTTCATGTACATTTGATACTACATTACATTTCATTAGGTACCTATTATTAATATTGAGAACTATCTATGTTTTGCTGCACAACTAATTTTAGGGATATATTTAAACAGGTACGAAAAAACAAATGATTGACCAACAATGAACCGACTCTAATTTTATTTAAGTGACAGAAAAACAATGTTGCCAACTAATATCAAGTGACTGATCAGATAACCGAGCTGATGAAAAGTATTGACTGAGAGACTACCAACCTATATCGAGTAATTGACATAAATACAACAGAAATAATTATGCCAAACAAATATCTATTCCTAAACTTCTATCTATACTCTTACGTAATGTCACAGATGGGGTAGGCAGAGCGAACAGGACATCATATTGATCTATACTTACCTATATACTTCTTTCGCTTCCTCCACATTCATCCAGTTTCTCATACATGCATTCCGATTTCTCTTAATTAACAAGCAGCCCTTCTTGAGAATTTGATCCACGTGGTGAGAAAGTAGGAATTACATCCCTTCTTTCAGTTAAATACACCCCCTTCATCATCCTTTCATCTTTCATTCGCTCCACATGTCCAAACCATCACAATTTATTTACATGCATTCTATCTACAACTCTCCTTACGTGTCCGCTCAATTTCCTAACATCATCATTCCTCACTCCAGTCTTCTCACATCTTCATGTAAACTATGCGCTTGTATCGCCACGATGGAATAAGCCAACAGCGGTACTCAAGGCCTCCACATCTCCTGTTTCAAAATACTATCCGACTGCTAACTGCCTTTACTTTCATATAATATTATTTGGCTATATAAATGCGTAAATTTTAATAAAATGCAGCTCATTTTAAATATGTTCTCTGAAAATGTTGTCACTTAAATAGTTATACGGTCACACAAACTGTATTAAGTGATCGCTCTCATATTATCTGTATGGTGTCCTTAACATTTAATCACTCAGTCAGTATTTCCGTGTGACCATGTCTGTAATTTTTGTAACCTATAATTTGAATTTTCTGTCACTCTGTGGTGCAAATCAGTTGATGAAACTTACGACTTCCTAATAGGAGAATCAGGTTGATCCTCCGTGGTGAGTAGCAGACGCAGGTAGTAGTCCCCAATGCGGACTTCATCTTGTAGGCTGCGGTAATGCACCTCCAGCTCTGTGTGGTTCCAGCAGACTAGCGCCGCACCACTCAACTCTCTGTCCTTGTCAAAAGCTCTCACCTCACTCTCCAGAGTGGACCTTAGTTCCTCGCGAGTCTGTCATACATACACACACGCACAGTATAATATTTATTTATAGCTATAATGAATATATGTGATACCAGCATGACAGCTAGAAAGCCTTTCCGCCGAGTCATGTTAACAACATTACAAAATCATTACGCACACACCGAGCACAGTGTGAAAGACACCCCGATCATAATGCACACCATGCATCATAGGATATATATCGACGGTGGAAAGGCTATTTGACTAACGTGCACATCGTCAACTTTACAGTAGAGCGATTTTAAACTTAAAATTTTCGAAAAAAAATCATAACAAATTAATTAATTAATTAATATATTTCAAACTTGTTTTCTACAACTTTTGAAAGATATTTTATGCTATTTATTGAAGTAAATAACATTTTATTTACTTAAAAGTTCTGCAAGATAAGTGGTCTGTTAGTCAAATCGTTTTCTGGGACAGTCAGGTAAAACGACTAACATCCTACTCTTGAAGATTTTCAGATAGGTCCAATTGACTAAAGTGCATTTTTTACCCAATAAATTGTCCAGTAAAACGATTAACATCCTAATTCTGTACTTTTCTAATAGGTTTAATTGACTAACTTGCATTTTTAACCTGATAAATCGTCCAGTAAAATTATGTAAAAGGATTTAAAAAATAAAATTGCATCGGGAATAACATCTTATTCCATGACTCATAAATGTAAATATTCAAGTTAAACATCTAAAGAAGCACGCGTCGATCTTATAATCGATGAAAACAGGTAGGCAACAGTGGTCACGAACGTGGCACAACCATTTTTTGAAGAAGGCGAGGTATTTAAAAGACACGTAACAAGTAGTGAAATATTGGAAAAATATATTTATTTAGTTTAACCACAAAAATAAAAAAATTAGAAACAATAAAAAATATAAAAAATCATTAAACCTCATTATCAATTGAAACATAAAAAAAATAACAAACTTGGTCTAGCTTTACAAACAAACAAACTCGAGGAAGAACCTGAGTAATATAATTAATAATAAAATTTAATCATTCAATCTTATCCTATTAAACTATGTATCATCAAAATTTTCACTTAATTTTTTGGTTTCGATATATTCATTTAGTACTTTTTTTGGTCCAACAAATAAAATAAAAAAGCAGCTTTGATTTAAAGTTATATACACTCATTATCTTCTATATCGGAATCAATTAAAGCTTCCCTATCATTACTGCATGTCAATATTTCAAATTCTCTGTGATATACTCTTGGGATTACATTTTTCTTACACAAATTCATCAAATCGTTGTAAGGGGTGTTTCATATTGTTTTTCGTTTTTTGTTTGACCGTTACGCACCAACCACAGATAGTGGAGGGCCGGGAGTGATCTCAAATGCTTGGTGGGTTTCTTTAGTTTAGGAGTAATGGAATCTTCATGGGCCAGCAGCGCGCATTATACGTGCGAGCGTTTTATAAAAACAACGATTCGTACACTATTGTTCGACGTCTCTACAGGACATACTTTCATTTAATCACTATGAGAAATGTGCCAAGTGCAAATTTAATCAAGCATTGGATGCGAAAGTTTGGAACACACTGGGAACATAATGCCGGATAAATTTGGGCGCAAAAGGACATCGAGGACGAGCACGAATGCCGACCGAGTTCGCTAGTCTGTTACCCACGACAGTCACCGCAGCTTCACTAAATTTGAACAAATTCACGGTTCATCGCATTATTCGCGATATTGATCAGAACATTTCTGGCTACAGTAATGCAAAATCAGATTGGCTACAACCTCAGCACATTTTTCCAACAAGATGGAGCCACTTCTCATGTAACAAGTGACTCCCTAGATGCTCTTCACGAATTATTCTCTGAAAAAGTTATAAATCGTCGAGGAGACATCTACTGCCCATCGAGGAGCCCAGTTAACATTTGCTGGTTTTTTTCAATAGAGCTAGTTCAAAAGTAAAGTTTACAACCCTTTGCCACCCACCCTGGATGTTTTAAAGCAAAGAATCACAGACGAAATTATCGCCATTTTAAAAGCGGTGCTCCAGTGAGTGATTGAAAATTTTGGTGCCAAGCTTAATAAGTGTGAAGAAGTGGAAGATGCGCACTTACAAACGGTCATTTTTCACAAATAAAATTTAAAAAACCTGCTCTTTAATTTAACAGTGATTATTTCAAGTTTGAACGAATTCTGATGTTTTATTTTCATGTATCAAAAACGAAAAACAATCTGAAACACCCCATATTTTGGCTTTGACAATGGAAGGGAACAGTTGTAAATTGGAACTAGCTTCTTATTCATACACCCGAGTACTTGAATTTCTTCGTTATGTTCTTTATCGTCATTCATATTATACTTTAGAAATATTTTGCATGGTACACTTTTCTTAATAGTAACAGTTCTTATATTACTAATTTGTTCAACGAGATTGCCTCGAAAATATTTTTCGGCAACCACCCCGTAGTTAAGAAAATCCTGGTGAGTTAAAACCTCGACTTTATAGGGTTGAACCGATTTCTGGCCAATAGGACCACTGTTGCCCACTGTGATGGTGCCCAGATTATGGTATTTCTAACGCTTTTTTCAATTACTGCGTGCATACTATCGACGGGCATATGAGTGTGTCCAGGTAATAAATAATTGATTTGGATAGTGCTTATGGTATTGCACGATTGTAAAGCTAGATGCAAGGCGCTTATTATCATTTTGTTCTTATTTTGACCAGGACACGTGTCACTGTACAGCAGTAAATGTTTCGTATCTCCACGCTGATCTAATATTTTAATATACTTGGTGATTATAGTGGCGATTTCATTCGCTCCTCTCTTACCTTCACTTTCTCCCCATGTGAAGCAGTATGCCTCCCTTGTAATGCTTTCATAAAATGTCAAATTGTAAACAGCATATTTCCGGGAATATTTCCGGGAATAAAATAAAACATGCTTTTTCCCATTGGTGTATTTAATACTGTTGTGCACAGACTAACGTCACTGTGAGACAGCGTCATATATTTATACTCTTTAAGTAACATAAATTTTTCATAATAAATTTACAGCTAGCAGTTTTTTTTTTTTGAATTGGCTAACAACCCAATTCTGTACTTTTGGTATTAAAATAATGAAAAAATGATTGTAGTAAAATGATAAACGTGTTGAAAATGATTACTGATCTGTTAAGCAAATTGTCTAACGTGCCGAATGCAGTAAAAATGAAATGGGTTTAATTGACTAAAATACCATAAGCGTGTTACTTTCTAGTGAGGAAAAATGACTAACACGCCAAATGTGATAAAAAATTTATGGGTTTTATTGACTAAAGCGCCATTGACGTATTATTTTTGAGTGAGGATTAAAGGCTAACGTGCCATACAAAAACATAATATAAACGAGGAAAAACTCTAAACAGATTTATCGGATAATTTTTAATCGTGAATAAAATCTAATAAGCTCAAATTGTTAAAATCATAAAAAGGCAAGGTGCCTAAAATGAAAATTTCATTTCTCAACTTATAGCTAATTGGAGTTCTGAAAAAATACGTACAATTTTGTGTCGTTTTAGTCATAGTATTTTATTATATCTTCATAAATTGTAAATATTTTAAAATGACTAACACGCCAAAAAAGTTCTCTGATCGCCGTGAAACCGATACCATTCGACGCAGAAAAAAAGGACGATTTCAACGGTATATATAACTCAATATCGCAAAATTGGCGTGTTAGTCAATTAGCCTTTCCACCGTCGATATACATATATATGTATATTAACCTGATGTCTGACATCTGGCTGTGACACTGAGTACTTTATTTAGGTAGGTACCTTGTGATTCCAAATAAGGTTGTGTTGTGCATGGTCTTTAGTGAACTGGTAGTAAAAGAGGGGCCAGTTGGCATCTGGCTTTATCTTCTCTCTGCGGCGTCGTAACGTGATGGGGCGCTCTTTTTGTTTCTCCTTGCGCTCCACAACCAGCCCTGTGTGAGCACCCCAGTGTTGTAATGCCATGTCCTTGTAATACTGAAATCAGTCAATCATTCTTTAGTATGTGTCTCATCCATAACACCAGGTTCCTACATAGCTATGTAGGAACCTATGCAATATAATAATGTAATATGTAACATCTGATAGGTGTATTGATACCTACCTCCCAGTGTTTCTCCACCATCTTGAGTTGTCTCTCTATAGCTATCCAGTGTGGTCCCTTCTTGCCTCTAGTCTCTTGTTCTTGAGCCATCTTAAGATTGTCCCTTTCTGATTCCCCTTCATCTAAGGCTGATACTGGTACCTTCTCATTGGAGTCCAGAAATGCCAACAAACCAGATGGCTGTAACATGATTTTATAAAAACAGGTTACAAAATGTGAACAAGGCACTCAAATTGCAGATGCACTATATGTACATACATGGGAATATAATACTTACAATGATTCTCCCGAGCAGAGACATGGCTGGTGGGTGCGAAGTGGTCCACAGAGCCACCAGGTGTCTGGAGAGGTGTGTATGAGTGTGAGAGTGAGAAGGGACCGTAGATGATCGTGATGCAGAGGATGTCGTCGGGTAGAGGGCTCTCAGTAAGTGACGAGGCAGGGCTGCCTCCGCTAAAGCTAAAGTCTGCATGCGAGCGCTCACTTCCCCACTGCCTTCTTCAATAAGCGCACGCATTACAAGTCCCGCACCTTTCACTATAGCCATGGAGGGGTGCTCAAACAATCTAAAAACAGCTCGACCTCTGTGTGCCACTAGATCAAGCAGCTGATCAAAATGCCTGCTGTCTGTGGTCTCACTGTAAGGCACACACAAGGAAAAAGTGAGTAGGTCCAACATGGCCGCCACCACTAAAGCTCCACTACCCTGGCTGATGTGTTGTGTCCACATGTCCAGAAGGCGCTCCAAGAAAGAAGGCGTGGACAAGAGGGAAGATTTATTGAGTTGTTCCTGGCGCAAATCATAATGCGCATGCATGGGGTGTAACAGAGCGCATAAAGAGTCCAGAGCTGCATGGGCTACTCCACAGTCTCCTCCTCGTAGGGCGCTCACAATGCTCATCCCCAGTGCCTCACGAAACCTTCAACACATAAAAACACAAATAATTATAATCTAACCAATGAACATAAATATTTTTGACGCATCTCCACCTGCTGTGCGTTTTGCACAGTACTGGAGATCAGTTTGATTGGTTTTTTCTGGGTTTCGACACGATAAATAAATAATGAACATAAAAAACTAATGTGGATATGAATTATGTAAAGGAGATAAAACATAGTAATGGTTGCATGTTAAGGAAATAGAAAGAGTATTTGAAGATTTGTTTGAATGTGAAGGTGTGAATGCAAATGACAAAGAGAGAGAAGAAAATAATGTGAGTGATAGTGATGAGATATGTATGACTGAAATAACAAATGCGTTGAAGAGAAGAAAGCAAAGTGTGGTAAGGCAGTGGGGTATGATTGTGTTTCAATTGAATGCATCAAGTCTAGTGGACCAAAGAGTCTAGCATGGTGCCTGGAACTATTCAACACCTATCGGAGAGAAGGCTTGACTCCAGAGGACTGGAGGAAGGCTATTATCTGTCCGCTATACAAAGGGAAAGGTCTTAGGCTTAAGTGCGGGACCTACCGGACTATCAGCTTGCTGAGCTCAGTAGGTAAACTGTACGGGAGAATTTTGATTGAGAGAATGCTAAAGACTACTGAGTGTAAGGTATGGGATGCGCAAGGAGCTTTTTTAAATGGTAGAGGGTGTACCAATCAACTCTTCTCCTAATGAATGGTCGTAGAGAAGTTTTTGGGTAAACACCAAAGCTTGTCTGCACCTTCGCAGACTTGGAGAAAGCATATGATCGCGTGTACCTGGATTATGGGGTGAACAGCCAGTTGGTCTGCACACTTTCTTCACTCTACATGGGAAGTTTCAGTTACCTGAGGCAGAGTGACTTTACATGTGCTTCTACATTATGACAACTAACAGTAAGAGTGGTTTGGCAGTGATAATGAATTGTCTATGTAACATCAACATGCATACACAATTCATTAGAATATGTGACTCTTAAATTTTAATAAAATTATGGATCAAAGGGCATATTACTTGATTCTGACAGTAACAAAGGCGCCATAAATAATAAAGTTATACGCTTCCTTGAAAAAACATATCACATGAGTGGTTAAATGTAAAGATGTTGTTCTTATCCAACACATAGTTTGTATCATGTAGTGTTAGAAAAAGAAACTAACCCAACACCTCTCCCCTGACTGGTACACTTTTCATAATAATATAGACCTTGTAACCTTTGACGGAAAGCATATTTTAGCTTAACATTGGTCTGTGGACTTTTGAATAACAAATTATGGTCAAGTTAGTTGTTTTTTTTTTTTTTTTTAAAAGATATATCTGGGTTTTGAAATAAACCCAAATACAACCTTATACACCTTTCACAGTAAGCTAAAAGCTTGTGTCGTAAAAGGGGAGCTTGCCGGTACCAGGGATCGAACCACGGACCCCTTGTTCACGAGGCCGAGACTCTACCTCCAGGCTACCGACGAACTCGCTCGGTTTTGCTCGGTTATGTCGATGGTCCATGTCCTCCAAACAGTTTTCAGAAATGTCACACCTTATTGGTCTATAGCTAAATTTATTCGGTAATAAGTGTTACCCATTAATGGTTGTGAATGCCGCAAAGCCAACCTTGCTGGCACCCAATCTTCTAATGGCCTGGAACTGGGCTTCCAACTCTGCAGCCTCCTTGCTGTCTCTCCCTTCCTTGTACTCCTTCCCTTCTATTTGTACCAGACTCTGTAACGCTTGACCTATCAGCTTCTCTTTATTTTCTGAGAATAATCTCTGCAAAATGTAAATATAAAAATGCACATTAGCCACACATACACACTCATTTATTTATTTACTAGCTTTTGTAACCCGACATTGCTCGGGTTTAAATAAACAGAAACCGTGCAAATACATGGGTTAAAATGACATAACCTTATTGGACTAAAATGGAGTATGCGCTTACGTGGAAAAAAGTAGCAAAAAGCTATAGCCAATGAGAATACTTAATATTTGACTCCCCACATGCCCATATTTAACCAAAAAAATTGGTAGGTACCTTCATGAAAAAAGTGTTACACACATCTTCCCAATGAAAAATCTTAAAGTTTGACACCTCACATGCCGATATTTAATTAAAACAAAAGAAAGTAGGTACCTACATCGAAAAAAGTGCTAAAAACCTCTTCTCAATGAAAAATATTGAAGTTAGACACCACACATCCCCATATTTAAGTTGAAAAAATGGTAGGTACCATCACGGAAAAAGTGTTAAAAATCTCCTCCCAATGAAAAAGCTTTAAGTTTGACACCTCACATACCCAGATTTATGTAAAAAATAATAGGTAGGTACCTACATCGCAAAAAGTGCTACAAACCGCTTCCCAATGGAAAATCATGAAGTTTGACACCCACATGCCCACATTTATGCAAAAAATAACATGTAGGAACCTACATCGAAAAAAGTGCAAATAACCTCTTCCCAATGAAAAAACTTAAAGTTTGACATCCTGAAAAGAAAATTTGACATAAGAAAAAAAGCGGGTAAATATCTCATTTTGAGAAAAAATTGTTGGTACCTAAACGTTATTCTATTCTATCCTTTTCAAGACCATCCACTCATATGCGAGTGATTTTGGACCTAAATGTTATGTAATTGCCACATTCGAATTGGTATTTTTAGTTTGTACTACCTATATACACATGAAATAAAAAAAAAGTAAAGAAAAATATTAGGCGAAAATCAATAAGTTCTCATGGCTATTACCGAGGTACTTATGCATTTATTTAAAAAAAATCAATTAACATTGTTTATGGATTTTTTACATCTAGGTAATACTATTCTTATTCTACAGTATGGATTTCTATGGTCTCATAATATCCTCCATTATGAAAATAGCCCAAAATGTCAAAAATATACAATTTTTATCACATAATTCAGGATTTGTTGTCATTAGCAATCACAATGTTTCATTATGAAAACAGTCCCTAATTATTTAGTTTCAGTATTGTTTTATTTATTGTTACATCCATTTTGAAATTAATTCAATACAATGAAAAATGTTTGACTAAAGTATTGGATTTCCATACATTCGCTTGGCAATTTTGTCAAACGAATGTACGGGAATCTCATTAAAATTGTAATATCTTTATCAATACATAAGATATTTCTAATGTTTTTGGCCTTAAACCTGCCCAGGAGATGAGACCTCATATAGAGTGTATTATTTTACTTCTGTCTTTCCTTATTTCAGAGTCCATTGAGGACATACGCACATACGAACCGACTCAAATATTTATGTATATGGATGGATTTATTGTTGGGGTAGAATATGCACCGCGACCTATAAGATCTATTGTACTCCCCCTACTCAGCTTTCCCGGTGTTGCCCGTCAAAGCACACCTTCAAGTCCCAGACATCTTACGAAGTCAAGGATGTGTTTTACTTAGGTTAGTGCATACCTTGGCTCTTCCGAAGTTATATCCTCCGAGTAGTTCCTTGGCTTGCCTAAGCCTAGAGAGATTTTTCCATACACACACACACTATCTTATTATCATTCTATTGTATTATATTATTGTAAAGGAGATATAAACTCACATCTTGGTTAACTGAATACAGGAGACCCGAGTAGGCAATATTTGCATTGAACCTTTCTATGGCATCTTGTCTTGCATGGCCTGTGGCACTCATCAGAAATCTGAAATACATTGATGTAGTGTATTACATATTAGTATTATTATTATCATATTGTCCACTGCTATAAGACTGTGTAGGTGTTGTGTAAGTACCATGTGTTTACTTTACATGTCACAAATATAGTACAAACAGATAGACAGCAAATTCAGTCTGAGAACCAAACCTGACAAATCACCACACAACACAAACTATAGTGATAAAGAGGTTTTTTACCTTAAATGATTAGATTCAGTCTCTTCATCAACAGGGACATGTAAAGGACCAAAACGCTTCCCTCGAGAGGTGGGCTGCATTTTCACATGGACATCCCTGTTCCCTGCAGAGCGCACACCATCCAACAGACTGGCCAGCAGAGCATCCCTACAAGATATATATAATAGTCTTTCATAATACCATGCCATACTCCTCGCATACTGGATTTAATGTTGTGTCGGCCATTTTGTGAGATGGTCCTGACGAAACACATGTACACAATTTGAAACACAACACCTTTTTGACGAATCCAATCTGCAAATTCTGGCGACGGGCTGAGTCTCGTACCATATGCAAAGGCACGAGCCAAGTCTCTGCCCGACTGTACGCAGTGAAATGGAGTAAAACCTTCACCTCATACTATCTCCTGCGTAAAATCAAGTGATCTTTCATTAATGGAATGCATGTTGCACATGCATTTCCGATGAAAATTTGATCACACAGTCATTCATATATATATATATATATATATATATATATATATATATATATATATGATTTTATATATAAAAAGAGTGAGGTGGAAATAGGTGAACGTTTCTAGAGTAAAGCATGCTTAAACCAGCCAAAAGCCAATTCGTAAGCATTGGAAACACCCATACTCTCTCTCTACCCGTTAAGGGATGTGTATTAAGATCTAAAGTGATCGCAGATGTCTGTTGAAAGATATCATATATATATATGTAAGAAAGTGCCTATTATTATCGGATCACTTATATTGCGCTGTTTTTGTAATGAAATCACTTCAAGAGCGCATTTACAATATTCTTTGTCACTTTTATTTATTTTTAAAATACAAATCATACAAACTATTTTTATTGTCACAAATTTCAGGTATTAGATTTAATTTTATTAAAATGTATCACTTAATTTTAAGAAACAAACACAAAAAACAAAACTATCAAATAAAAAACACTTAATTTTGGTCGGAAAATAAAAATAAAATAAAAACTTAATTGATAAACTATTATATTTAATTAAAAAATTGAAGTAGTTATGGGTTCAGTCAGCTACAAGAGCGCCATCTACCCAAAACTAGGTACTTACCTTGGTTATTATTTTGTTAGATTAGTTTTATTTTAAAATAAGTACCTAGGCACTTCCCTTAGTAGTAAGAATATTTTGAATTTGTTCCATTTTGATTGTTTTGTTTTAAAATTGAGATTTGATATGAAGAGAGGAATTTTTGACAGAATGTAAGAAAAGATAGATATAATTAACATAATTTGTCGTTTCTTTAGTTTACAATGAAACCAAATTATGTTTAGTAATAATAAATCAATTAATATCAAGTGATTGTGTTAGTGATTTTCCATACTCCCATTATAAAACGACAAATTTGATAAAAAAATGGAAAGAAAATTGAAGTTTTTCTTCAGGTATGTGGAGTCGGCGGATAAAGGAACAAATGTGGTTATGATAAACTCAATCTGTACAAAAGACAATGTGGAATATATTTTTTCAGAAGATGATAAATTTGCTAGTAAACATCTTGCATTAATAAAAACAAAAAGCTTTAAAAGAATAAAAGAAAGTTTTAAGAAAAGAGGGGAAGAAAGAGTGATTTGGATTACATGCACAGAGGAATAGGAGAAAATTTATTTCGATCAAGACGATAATATAATGTTTAATAATATATATCTGGAACGCATTGTGGAAAGAAATTTAATAAAATCCACACCGAAAAGAGAAAATGAACCTAATTTAAAAACATAGCAGAGAGATTTATGATTGAAAAATTTTTTTTTAAACACCCGAATGCAAAACAATGGCTCGATACATTTGAAAAAGAGTGCAGAAGATTAGAGATAGAGGAAGACAATGCGATAATTGAAGTGCTGAGATTATTTTTGGATAGACCGTGTTGGGAGTGGTACTCAGCAACATTGATGACATTAACCGTGGAGGCTGGATGGTCAGATTGAAAACAAAACTTCTTAGAATCATTTGCAGACAAAGGGTGGGATGGCGGAATCTATGCTATATCATTCAGGTATAAGGAAGGATCATTGATGGAGTATGTTATGCGAAAGCAGAGGCTACTAATTGACATGGATAAAAATATTAGTTCAAAAACACTTGTGATGCTAATAGCTGCAGGATTGCCTGAATTTATTAGAAGTAAAATCGACAGAGAAAAATGTGAAAATCCAACCGAACTACTGCATGAAGTTAGAAAATGTGAAAATATAGTGAGTAAAAATACTTTTTATAAAAAAAAAGAGAAAAGGCAGGACAATAAGAATAAATTCGAAGATGAGAGACCATGTGAAACATGTGAAAAGTTAAACAAAGGTAATAGATATCATACAGAGGACTTATGTTGGTATAAAAAGAAAAATGAAAATGAAGCAAAAGTAATTGGACACAACTCAATCATAGAAGTAGAACTAAACACAGAACAAAAAAACGAGTAAGCACACCATTGATTAAAGTAAAAATATTGTTAGAAGATAAGTTAGAGATAAACGGAACATATGATTCAGGCTCACAAATATCTCTAATAAATTCAAAACTAGTTAAGATAAAACAAAGTACAAAAGATGTCAATAAAATATTTTTAAAAACGGTCAATGGTGTGACAGAAACAAAAGGTTTAGTAACTATAAAAGTAAAAATTTTTGAGAAAGAAAAATATATTGATGTATACATTGTAGAAAGAGATGATTTCGAAGATTTCATTATTGGTCTAGACATAATAAAGAAATTTATGCTGATTCAGGATGAAAATTTACAAATTTCTCAAAAGGAAAAATTACAAACAGAAAATAAAATTAATACATTGAATGAAAATAACGAATTAGAAGAAGTTAAGGTCAATTTTAACGAATATGTGAATGAAAATGAATTTAGAATGATTTTAGATCACTTAGACAGTGAAAAAAAAGTTAAGATTGAAAATTTGGTAGAAAAATATAATAGTGTTTGCTAAAAATAAATATGACGTAGGCACTGTTACAGATTATGAAGCTAGAATAGACTTACTGGTTGATAAATATTGTAGTAAGAGGCCGTATAAATGCACTATAGAGGATAGAAAAGAAATAGAAAATCAAGTGGAAAAATTACTAGAAAATAAGTTAATTGAAGAGTCTTACAGCCCGTTCGCAGCACCAGTAACTCTAGCGTTCAAGAAAGATGAAAATAAAAGATCAAGATTGTGTATAGATTTTCGCGAATTGAACAAAATAGTTATACCACAAGCACAGCCTTTCCCATTAATAGAAGATTTAATAATAAAAACAAGAAACTGTAAGTTCTTCACCACACTAGATATAAACTCCGCTTTTTGGTCAATTCCACTACGCATTGAAGATAGACAGAAAACTGGATTTATTACACAAGAGGGACATTTTCAATGGACATGTCTACCAATCGGATTGAAAACATCACCAGCAATATTCCAGAGAATTTTATCAAATATCTTAAGAAAGCACAATTTAAAAGAGTTTTCAGAAAATTACATAGACCATATTTTAATTTTTTCGGAATCATTCAATGAACACATAGAACATATAGAAAAAGTGATAAAAGCAATTATATATGAAGGTTTCAGACTAAAATTTAAAAAATGTACATTTGCAGCAGAGTCAGTGAATGAAATACCTCGGACACATAATAGAACACAATACCGTGAGACCATTGAAAGATAATTTGATTTCGATACAAAATTTCCCAACTCCAAAAAACATTAAAAATGTCAGACAGTTTCTTGGGAAAATAAATTTTTATCATGATTATATACCGAAAAGTGAAAAAATTTTATGGTCTGAAGAATGCGAAATATCTTTTACAAAAGTAAAAAAATTATTATGTTCACAACCTGTATTGGAAATTTTTGATAAGGATCTGCCAATAAGAATTTACACAGATGCAGCAATAGAAGTCATTGGTGCTGTATTTAAACAAATACAAAATAATGGTCAAGAAAAACCAGTAGCATATTTTTCAAAGAAATTGAATGATTCACAAAAAAGAAAAAAAGCAATTTATTTGGAATGCCTAGCAATCAAAGAAGCAGTAAAGTATTGGCAATATTGGTTGATTGGAAGAAAATTCACAGTGTTTACAGATCATAAACCTCTAGACAACATGAATATTAAAGCTAGAACGGATGAAGAACTTGGTGAGTTGACTTATTATTTGTCACAATATAATTTTGAAATTAAATATATTCCGGGGAAAAATAACACTGAAGCAGATAGCTTAAGCAGAAATCCGGTATTAGAATCAAATGAAAATATGGACGAAGTGCTACAAATAGTTAATCTAATACAAATTATTGATATTCAAACAGATCAAGAACAAAATATAGTATTGCAGAAAAATAAAAATAAATTAATAAAAAAGGATGGAGTGTTCTATAAAAAAAATAGAAATAAAGAAAAGATAATTCTATCTGAAGAGTTCAGCTTAAAGTTAATTAAAGAAATACATTATGAATGGTGCCATATAGGAATTAAACAAATGATGAATAAGATATGCAGTTATTATACAGCCAAAAATATGATTTCAAATATTAAAAAAATTTGTAAAAGTTGTGAAATATGTGTTAAGAACAAATCAAGAGGTCAAGGAAAATATGGTCTGATGTCACAATTAGGTCCAGCAAAAAAACCATTCGAAATTATGTCCATTGACACCATTGGAGGACAAAGATCAACAAAAAAATACCTCCATCTGCTTGTAGACCAATTTTACAAGATACGCATTCATTTCAACTTCAAAAACACAGAGTGCAACTGACTTCATCAAATTAGTTAACAACGTATTAGAAACGGACAAAATTGGAATAATACTTGCAGATCAATATCCGGGAATAAACTCAAGAGATTTTAAGGAATTTCTAATAGAGAATGACGTTAAACTAATTTTTACGGCTATTGATGCGCCATTCTCCAATGGTCTGAACGAGAGGCTAAATCAGACTATAGTTAATAAGACGAGATGTAAGATCAATGAGAAAGAAGAAAAAAGAGCTTGGACAACAATCGCTAGAGAATGTATCGAAAAGTACAATGAAACTGAGCATACGGTGACTGGATTTACACCTAAGTATTTACTAGATGGCACAGATACCAGTATTTTACCAGAAAATATGAAAATAAGAAACAATAAAGAAGATTGGATAAAAAACAAAGAAATAGCTCTTGAAAGAACAAGAAAATCACACGAATATAACAAGAAAATATTTGACAGGAATAGAATAAACTACAGATTAAACACAGGAGATCTAGTTTATATAGAAAATGGCAACAAGTTAAACAGAAAAAAATTAGATGAATTGAGAATTGGACCTTATGAAATAATAGAAAAGATATCAGATTCGATATATAAAATAAAAACAAGAAAACGAAAACAAGAAAATGAACTATACCACGTAACAAAATTACTTCCAGTATCAATTAATAGAGATGATGACTGAAAATTGTAAGAATTTTCACCCAGGGATGGGGAGATGTAAGAAAGTGCCTAGGTACTTACCTTGGTTATTATTTTGTTAGATTAGTTTTATTTTAAAATAAGTACCTAGGCACTTCCCTTAGTAGTAAGAATATTTTGAATTTGTTCCATTTTGATTGTTTTGTTTTAAAATTGAGATTTGATATGAAGAGAGGAATTTTTGACAGAATGTAAGAAAAGATAGATATAATTAACATAATTTGTCGTTTCTTTAGTTTACAATGAAACCAAATTATGTTTAATAATAATAAATCAATTAATATCAAGTGATTGTGTTAGTGATTTTCCATACTCCCATTATATATATATATATATGGGTAAGTGTCTTACCTCTCAGCTGCTAAGTAACATCTCATCTGGCCATTCATGTACTCGATAAAGAAGAGTTGAGGGTTGTTAGGGTCTCTGACGAGAGCAAACACTTCAGCCAGGGGTCGGAGGCAGCACACAGAGTAGGTCTGCGGGTCTCTCTCCAGGAGACAGGTGTCTGAGAGACAGAGGGTGCGACGTGGGGGTTCTATGTGCCTCAGGGAGTTCACCTTGTGGACCACAAATTCACTGACGGATGTCTGATGAACATCTCCACTACAAAACAATGTCTAGGTATTTCAGTTTGTACAAAGAATGTATGAAGAGGTACACGTATATATATTATATATGTGCTTTAGGGAATTATTACATAGACTTGTACATATGTGATATGTAACTTTTACAGACACACTGCCCACTGATACTAGTAATCACTTAGTTATAGAAGATAGACAGAGAGTACAAGGTATTCTAATACTCACACGTTGGCTTTTAGCTGGTTTAAGTAAGTTTACTCTGAAGAAACATTCACCTATTCCATCTTTTCTCTGTATTCTTCTCATAATGGGTGATGCACTCAATGCTGTAAAGCATTTTGTTGAACAAACATCGCCAGAACATTCTGTTTTCAGTAGAAGTTTGAGGACATAATGTTCTGGCAATAACAATAAAACTGATCAAATATCGATGGGTGTCTATAAAATCGTAGGAGGGTAAATAGCGGATGATAATAATAATAAACAATCAGAGTGTACACGCATCCCTAAAAGGGCATAATGGTTAAAACACTTGACTTGCGACACAGAGTTCCTATGTTTAATACCCACTGGAAGTAGAGAATTGTCATTCAAAGTTTCATACTTGGGATGATATGTTGCTGGCTTGATGAAGTTGCTGTATAGCAATGAGTGTAGTCATCTGCTCTACAGGGATATGAGAAATCATAGAGAAATAGATGGAATGATGAATGTTGCCACTGCGTAAACCGATAAACCCAGACTAAGCCAATTTGTAAGCAATGGAACACCTTAAATATTCAAGCAGTAATAAATATCTTCTGATTGAATCACACCTATTGTGATACACTTCACATATAAAACAATTCCGTGTAAGTGTGAAATCCAGTTTCATATGGAAAACAAAACTAACTACACAATGAAATGGAGACATTTTATCTCCTGCGTAAAATCATATGATGTTTCATCCATGGAATGCAATGATGGTTTGTCGCATTCACTTTGGACGAAAATGACTTCATAATAGTCATTCAAATATACATAAAGAGACTACTATCCTACCTGTACTTGCCAAACCTCTGGTTCCTGAACTCCTCCAAGGTGATGGTGGTGGGGAGCACTTTGATTGTGATGCCTAAAGTATTGAAAGCGGCCTCCAGCATCTTGCTTCTGATCTCCGCATGGTTGGCAGCAGCAAAGAGGTGTAAACGACTGAAGCCTCCACAGGCAATCACAAATCCCCCCTGATAGTCTTGCACGGGGATGACACCCTGGATATCTGTGTAGCAGTAACTGGCCAGGGGGGTATTGGTCACAGGGTCCAGCTGGTCCAGTGAGCAAGGAGTCACTTCCAGCACCACCGGCAGTCTGGTGTCGCTCCAGTGATGTTTGTAAGCCTCATACCTCTGTAATGTAATGTAACACATTGTACCTATTATAACTACTACCACTCACTACATACATAAGTAAATACATATATATATATAAAAAAAACTGTATGATCTAATTTTCATCCGAAATGCATGTACAACATGCACCTCATGAGTGAAAGATCATTTGATTTTACGCAGGAGATAGTATGAGGTGAAGGTTTTACTCCATTTCACTGCGTACAGTCGGGCAGAGACTTGGCTCTTGCCTTTGCATGTAGGACGAGACACGGCCCGTCACCGAAATATGCAGATTGGATTTGGGTACCTACATACATGAATATAATATACACTCGATATAAATATTCCATCTGACATTGTTTCTTTCGCAGATGATACGGTGATTTTATCTGTGGGTGACACATGGGATGAGGTTGTTCAAGTGGCTAATGTGGAGATGGGTGTTCTAAGATCATGGTTCTACCTAAATTTGTTAACGCTGAATGCTCGAAAGACTGCTGTGCTACCTTTCTCTATTAATGAATAAAATTTAGGTACCTATAAATTTGGATGTTAGAATCCACCGCTATGATTGTGACATGAAATGTTATGGTGGGGAGACTGAATGTGTTGGATTGGAAGTACATAGGTCGGTTAGGTATTTGGCTGAGCTGGTTGATTCGAAATTAAAATGGAGAGATCAATTGTTTATGACTGTAGAGAGATTGAGAAAAATATTTTATGTGTTTTATCGCCTCAGAAGTTTTCTATGTACGAACGTGTTAAAAATGGTTTACTATGCTCTTGCGCAGTCGGTTATGCAGTATGGAATAATAGGATGGGGAGGAATATATTCTACCAGCTTGAAGCCACTTTACATCATACAGCGAAAAATTATATTGCATAAGCCGAGTGATTACCCATCTGACCAACTGTTTTCTGACTTTAGAGTATTAAGATTGGACACAATATATACTGCGTATTTGTAAGGAATAAAATATAACTGATCCGATCCACCTGGCGGAGTGCATTAGCACATTGGATCGTCTAGGTGGTCTTATAAAAATACCAACAAAAAAAATACTACGTTTGCGCAAAACCACTACTCCTACCTAGGAGTGAAGTGGTACAATGCTTTGCCGGTGGATTGCAAGGGTCTGGAAAATATTGGTATAGGTGAGGTTAAGTTAGCTTTAAAAAAGTTACCCGTGGAGCACCCGGTAAAGAATTGGTCTCCCACTCTTCTCCGTAAGTTTTCGAGTGTCCTGTAAAAGGCAGGTGTTGGAAAAAATTAAGAGATTGTACATCTCAAATTCAGCGATGAGGTTTGCCACCCATCCTGAATGTTTTGATTTTATATTGGCACGAAGAGGACAGTTTGCATGTTTCTTACATGCAGCTGATCTGCTGGCTACCCCACTTGTGGGATATGCCGTGATGGTATAGTAGAAGTAGTAGTAAAAAGTTACTGAAGCAGATTTTTTTTCTTTAGGTACAGATGCGAAATAAAGGTTGAAAATTAATGTTTGGAGCAAGTGGACGAGTATGTATATTGTTTGTTTGCGAGGGATGGAAGATGCGACAAGGATATCGAAAGAAGAAAAGTGGCCGGTGCTAGGATTAACGGTGCACTTCGACCCATTGTCAGCAATGACAATGTGTTGAACATGGAAAAATTACTAGTGCACAATACCATCCTGGTACCGACACTTATGTATGCAAGCGAAACGTGGACATGGTTGAAGAAGGACGAAAGTGGAATAAATGCTGTGGAGATAAGATCGCTGAGGAGGATGGTTGGTAAATCGTAGTGTTATAGAGTGAGGAATGAGGATATTAGAAGAATGAGTGGATGCAAGAGGAGTGTTGTGGATAGAATGCGTGTAAATAAATTGAGATGGTTTGTTCATGTGGAACAAATGGAAGAGGAAAGAATGACAAAGAGGATATACTTGTCTGAAAGGAGGGGTGTGAGGAAGCGCAGGCGTCCGAGAACTACATGGCTTGAACATGTAGATCAAATTCTCAAGGACGGCCGTGTTTTGAGTAAGAAAAATCGACATGCGTGCATGAGAAATTGTATGACTGGAGGAGGGGAAAGAAGTATGTAAAGACAGATCTAATTGGCGTTCCGTTCTCTCTGCCCACCCCACTTGGGATACGGCGTGAGGGAATAGATAATGGAAAATATTATATTTTGTTGTTATTTAATTTAATTGACATATTTACTTTTGTACAATGTGTTTTTCCTTTTTGTTTTTCTTTTCAAGTTTTGTGGATATGTTTTAGTAATGTTTTGACAGTGTTTTCTTTTTTTATTTACTTTTTGTATTGTTTTGTAATATTGTAACAATGTAACTCACTTCAAAACACAAGATTATCTCTTTTTTAAGTTGAGTCATTGAAATTTAATATTTTATTTATATGTTTTTGTTAACTATGTAAAAATGTGTAAAAAATTTATAAATAAAAATAAATAAATAAACAAACATACATATAATGTGGATAGTAAGGTACTCACAAACGAATCTTTGGTTTTTTCCCCAAACATGTGTCTATATTTGAAGGCTTCACTTAGGATAATGTTTTTATGCTCAGAGGAGAACCTCATGGTGTCCACTTTCCTGTCTTTACGCATCACAAGAGAGAATTCATTAGCTGTGGCAGAGCATGGTCGTCCCAGTGATGTGAGTGTCAACACATCACTGTATGTCCAGCGATTGGTCACTTCCAGCTTCTCCGGGTTGTATGTGGTGATGCCCTGGGTGCCAATGGAGAACACTCGCTTATATTTCCCTTTCCATGAGTGTTTGGTCACGAGGAAGCACGCTATGTCATAGTTGTCCTTTATGGGAATCATCTTATCATGGCCTGCAAATCATCACGATAAATAAATACCACACAGCAGGAGTAAACACACACACACACTCTCTCTCTGCTGTCTGGATACAAGAGTCATAGATAGAGTATCATCTTACAGAGGACATAGAGCAGAGTAATGTATGTGTTCATATAGAAATGTGGACAATAACAACAGATAGAGATAGTGGATGCCATGTATAATTTGTAAGTAAGTACATATTATATAGTAACTTCTCTTCACCGCGTACGCCTCTCATAGTGACCACTACAGAGTATACATGGCGATAATACAAGCGAGATACACAAAGCATGGAAATAGCCAACAGCCACTTACCGTAGTATCATAGGAATGTATAACATCAAACAATCATAAATTCTTGTCACATCACACCCGCGTCACTAGAACTACAACATAAATGCACAGTGCAGTGCAGCCACCAATACTTATAATTTGAAACAGCCGAAAAACAAAAACCAAACCAAATCATCAATCGTCCATCAGTTTGACGTTTTGACGGCTGCTAATATTGTGGGTGGAAAGAGGAGAGGCGAGAAAGTGTCAACGAATAATCATAAACAATAAAATCAAAATTGCATAGATATGGTATTATGTAAAAAAAAATCTGGCACTATATGACATGGCAACACCACCTAAAATGAAGGCCGCCGCGCGAGATTTTAAAATGTAAAAAAACGGATTGTACTCCGGGTTCAAAAATTGGACACTCACGGCCGACGGCGTTAGTAGTTCTATCATATCACTGGCGTATAGAACATCCGACAGGAGGGTTTTAAGTACGCATGTGCCAAAGATATTGGACTGTGATTGGTTGACGGTGACAATCCGTCACAACAAGGTTCTATCTTATATGTTATTCCCTATGTAGATAGAACCTTGTTGTTCTGAGGCGACGAACTGTCAAATATGTGTTTGCAAGTTAGCTGTCATGAGAAAAGATTATAATAAAAAATACTGTGAAAAATACTTGTTATGAGTGTTAAGATCATAATATGCACAGGTTGCACTCTATGCAGATTATTATACTTTTCATATGGTTTTAATCATTTCATCTGTTCTAATCTTAATTTGTTGGTTACATAGAGTAAAGTAACAATACATAAAAATTACCGAGGCTCTACGCAAGGAATGTGTCGAAATGATTGAATGAGAGCCTTTTAATTTAGGTGGACATTATAGGAGTCCATTTTTCTTCTTTCATGTTTTAGAAACAGTGTATAGTCTGCTAGGGCTCACGTGCGTGGAAAAATGGTGCTCTTTTAAGCTATCTGTGCAAGTAAGGCCAGGATCATTCCGTCTGGTTGGATTGCTTATTCCTGCTATCTGCTGGGTGGGTCTTGGGGCACTGTCATTATAGTCACACGATCTTGCCATGTAAGACTGCCCTCCTGAGAAACCTTTTTTCAATATAAGTATTGCAGGACCCTCCACAGTGCGTTCATTTTTTAAGTACCTATACTATAATTTAATTCCAATGAAATGTTCCAGAATGTACATAGGGATAGCTCCTCTCATATCAAGTTTAAACCACTATAGATGATTCGTACCCTTGAATTAGCTCAGAAAAATGAACATTACTATTTTGCACACTGAGAATCGAACCTATGACCCCTCGCTTGCAAGGCGAATGTGTTAACCACTGATCCAACCTAATTGATTAGGTGTACAATATATACCATATGTATGTGGTAGACACATCAATGTGAACTTTCTTAAGGATAGCATGATACAGTCTTGATGCTTATGAATCGACACAAGGCTGGTTAAGAGTACTCTTTGAAACCGGGTAATCCAATTCCTCTATATCATACTTGTCACATGTTTCGGTATTTTTTGAAAGTTGTATATATACCTACTATAATTTTCCAAACACTACTACTACTACTATACCATCACAGCATATCCTACAAGTGGGGTAGCCAGCAGACCAGCTGCATGTAAGAAACATACAAGCTGTCCTCTTCGTGCCAATACAAAATCAAGACATTCAGGATGGGTGGCGAACCTCATCGCTGAATTTAAGATGTAAAATATTTACACATGTAACCTTATTTACCAACATTCGTCACTCTATTGAAGTTCAGTTGAAACACAATACTAGAAGGGAACATTACCCGGGCTTAAAGAATACTCTTAACCAGCCTTGTGTCGATTCGTAAGCACCGAGACTCTCCTTAATCATGATATCCTTTCTACAACCAGATAAGTCTTCATATAATTAGTCATGGTCACACAAAAACTTAACAGTCTAATGCCGGTAAAAAATCACTTATCCAAATATATAGGATATCAAAGGTTTCAAAATACCAGCATTGTCCTTGAAATATCCATGTTCAGAAACTTTTTAACAATATTAAGTGTTTATTATAATAGATTTTTGAATTTTTATGTACCAATTAACCGGTGAATCTATTTTTTTATTTATTTATACAAGATTTCGGAGTTACCTCTGTAGCTGACATGACTAAAGGTATTATATAAACGGACCTAGAATGCCAAATATTTTTTATTTCTCCTGCTAATCCTGTATATTTATGTATTTTTTCTGCGACGGTTGTTTGTATATTAAGTGTATTTGGGACAGCTATGTCTATTATGATGTAATTGTCTATCTGTTATTATTGTTTTATCATAATTGAACCTGTAATTTTGATTTTCTTAAACCGGTTCTGGGTTGTTTTTATAATAAGGTATTATATTTTGCGAGTTTAAAAGATTGTTTAGTTGCTAAATTTTGATGTTTTATTTTTGCGACATGATTATGTCTATTAGTATTTTGAGCTTGAGTAGAACAGCCCGAAACTATGTGTTGTATTATTTTTAATATTAGTTTTTGTTATTGTAACGCAAGGTGAGCATGAATTTGTTTTAGTACATTGTCATGTTGTCAAATGTAGTTTCTACTTGTTAAACCTGAGTAGCCTCCAATAATGTGCTATTAGGTACTTCATTTGTTTGGCTAAATAATCTAGTTATCGTTTTCAATCTTATCTTTTGTTTGAAATTTTTAAATGATTTCTCGTTTTGATAATTTGATCTTGAATTGCTACTATGAATCCCTCAGTTTAATATTACTGTAAGCAAACCATGCATTTGATGACTCCCGATCCAGCAGGTTTTGTTTGAGCTAGTGTGCGTTTTCCAGATTTTTTTTTGTTTCCAATTTGATATTTTTTCATATAGTTTTTATTTTTTCAGAAGGGTTAAATTGCCCTTGTTAAATTTTAATTAGAAATGGATGAAAGAGTCATCATTGTTATTACTGTTTTGTGTTTGTTCATATAAATAATTATAATTTTGTTGTAATAGTGTAGTGTAGTTATAGTGATAATGTAGATGTAGTCATAACTCTGTATGATTAAATGAATTTCTTTTAATATTGTTACATTATTGCTTTGTACATATGTATGTATAATTCAATTCAACATTCTAATTGTTTTAATAGCCTTATAAAATATTTTAAGTTTCGAATTGATGGGCTGTAAGTAGGATCACTATCTCTAAATGTAGTAACAGTTTCATTTAACACTGGCTGACCCAGTAAACTTCCTACCTCCTAACAATCAATGAATGTCAATAAATATAGATAAAAGAAAGTGAACATTTACTCTCTATGAAGGTATAAATAATGTTTAATATTTTTAATCTCTTTACAAACTCCCGTATTTTTGTCCAAGTGTGTCATTGTATAGTGTAAAAAATAAAATTCATTTATGTTGAACAATTATACTTAACTCAGATTTGTAGGTACAATTTTTTTTTAGGTATATATCTACCTATTCATTTTAAATTAATAAAAATTCTTATTGATTTTTTCAAAATTGAAATTTTAGAACCACAGGTGTTTGATTTTTGTATAATTCTCCATATTGTTTTTTTTTTATTGAAATTTTAAATGTATAACGTAAATAATTTTCTTCGT
Organism: Athripsodes cinereus; assembly: GCA_947579605.1. NCBI lineage: Eukaryota > Metazoa > Arthropoda > Insecta > Trichoptera > Leptoceridae > Athripsodes > Athripsodes cinereus. The sequence goes on from OX388318.1 coordinate 105,439, forward strand.
AATTTTTCTTCTCGTGAGTTTGCAAGATATTTTAATAGCTAACCGGCGGAAAAGAATCTAACAAATCAGAGATCATTCAAATCGGTACAGCCATTCTTGAGTTATAAATGGTGTAATTAACCCGACTTTCTTTTATGTGTGTATATATCGTAATATATATCATACAAACACTGTAGGTGAGAAAATCCAATTATACGAAAAACAAAAATCACTTAGCATGTAATATATATAGATTTTATCAATATTTTTATAATAATTATTATCTATGATTTCAATTCAAATTTGTAAACCTAAATTAATTTTCTAAATGTTAATTTCAGTTCTATCTTCAGTGTTTAGTTAAGTTATTTTTCAGGTTCTCCTATTTCATGTACTCTTGTAATTCACTAATTAATTAAATAATTTAAAAAAATTATAAGTAAAAAATACTTTTAAGAGTTTTAAATTTGTTTAATCGACAGTTACACGTGTTTCGGGTTACAGGCCCATATGTATGAATATGGGCCTGTAAGTCGAAACACGTGTAACTGTCGATTAAACAAATTTAAAACTCTCAAGTATTTTTTACTTATAATTTTTTTAATTTAATAATGGAGTTTTAGTCATTCAGTGAGAATAAAATAAGTGAAATTAAATAACTATTACTTGTACATTTTGTAGTTCAATACAATGTATCTTATTAAATATGTGTAATGTAAGATGTATAAAAATAAATATTAAAATATACAAAGTATATTATGTTGCAAATATTTGTTTTATTATTTTCAAATTGTTTTGTGGGTTGGCTGTAAGATGTTTGTAATAAGCCCACCGGTTACATAATATATAAATTAACTGATATACAACATTGTTGCGGGAAAACAAATCTGGCATTTTAAACTGGGCTGTGAAGACTATATACAGGGGAACGTATGTGCCTCAAATTACATACGCTGCTCGGGTTTGGTCACACAGGTTGTCTGTGGGTACCGTGTCCCTTGCTGTGCTTAGAGGTCAGAGGCTTCCCCTGCTCGCGGTAATGGGTGCCTACCGAACGGCTGCAAGTGATGGCCTTCTAGTTATTGCTGGTGTTTTACCGGCAGATCTCGAAATTTAAGATTATGTAGCTCGCCGGGGTGTCAGGGCTGGGAGATATGTGGAACATCTTGGTATACCTGTTGAAACAGGAACCGGGATATATCTAGGGCAATCGGCAGGATTCGTGAGAGAACAATGAGTGTTTGGCAAGACAGATGGAGAACTGTAGGAACGGGTAGACTTGTTTACAAGCTCTTTCCAGATGTCCAGATTTTTCATGTACAGCTTATCACTGGACATGGCCAGTTACGAGGTAAACTTTTTGAGCTAGCATTGACCGAAAATCCATGGTGCTCATGTGGGACAGGAGCTCAATATGGGGAACATATCCTTTGGGAATGTCCTTTGATGATGGATGCAAGAGAGGAAATGATTCTGGGTATGACTGTTGACACTCCTCGACCCATCTGGTTTGGGGAAGTGTTTTTAAATGCCACAAACGCTTCACACTTAAAGACATTCGTGGATGTGTGGGTCTCAAGATGGGATCTGCTATGTCAGCCGAGTCCCCCGCCCACTGACGTGGTAGGATCAGAGATGCCAACACTGGCATAGTTGCATTAGACTAGAGAGAGTCTAAACATTAAATTTTTTCACCTAAACGGATAAATAGGAATCCTTGGACTCCTGAAATATCCGAGAAATAAAGATATTTCAAACTGCAATAGATAAAGAAGGATTAGAATTCTCCCATGCAGGAGGGAATTCATGACACATGCAATCACACTAAATTATTATATTAAATTTCAATGTCGTCAGTAAGAGGATATACTAATTGTCTGTGAGAAGGCGCCCGAGAACTACGTGGCTTGATCACGAAAATCAAATTCTCAAGGACGGCCGTGTGTTGAGTAAAAGAGATCGACGAACGAATGTACAGGAGGCGAAAGAAGTATGTAGTGAAAAATTTATATGGCGTTCCATTCTCTCTGCCTGCTCCACTTGGGATGCGGCATGAAGGAACAGCGCAGTAAAGTCGGTATTTACTATTTAGCAATCGATGGTTGTTTGACCGTTTGACAACTTAGCGTGCGAAACGACAAAGGAACGGACTACTAACGCCGTGAGTGTCCAATTTTTGAACCCGGAGTACAATCCGTTTTTTTACATTTTAAAATCTCGCGGCCGCCGCGCTGTTCTGTGACGTCACAAGCCTGAGGCTCAGTATGTACTTACCTACCTTTGTCATAATAATATGTGATTGTATGAGGATATCAAATAAAACAACTATGGGGGGCAAAATCTCTTAATTAAATCAAAATATTATACGAAATTGTGTACATCATAGACACATGAATACCAATATAACATAATGGAAGACAAATAGCAATATAATATTTATACAGCATTTACCACCTTTATGTACATATTTCAACAGAATATATGATTATAATAACTTGTTGAATAATTTTATTTTTATAAAAAATATATACATAATAAATTAACCAGTTGATATTATTTTGTATTTATGTTGCGTTACATAAATTTAGAACAATATCAAAACTTGAAATAAGTACATGGAGCTGTATCAATTCAATGGAAAAAATAACAAAATTAACGAGCAACAAAATGATTCGACTGATGTTGTTTAAATACAATGAAGATACAAAAGAAATTTACAAAAGATACAGTCTGGTTTTCGTAGGGGACACAGTACAACCACCGCCCTTCTTAAGATTTCTAAGGATGTCAGGTCCGCTATGGAGGTAAGACAATTGACATTGCTGACACTTTTAGACTTTAGTAGTGCCTTCAATAGCGTAAATTTTGATATCCTTCTGGCCCGATTGGAGGCCCTAAATATTTCTGGCGATGCTCTCCGTTGGATGGACTCCTACCTTAGGGGCCGACAGCGGAGAGTCTGTATAGGTGACGGAACATCCGATTGGGTCGACCTTGGGGTGGGAGTACCGCAGGGTTGCATACTGTCCTCTTTACTCTTCTCTATGTTCATCAACCCTATTACTGAACATCTTCATGGAGCCTATCATCTTTATGCTGATGATCTCCAACTATACATTCACTTTGATCTGAATAATATTGGTACTGCTTATCTCAATATGAATACCAATCTCGAATATATAAATTTGTGGTGTACAGATCATGGACTCCTGGTTAATCCAAGCAAATCTCAGGCAATCATTATCGGAAGTCCTAGGAGTCTGTCTTCTCTTAATTCACTTGCTCCTTTACCATCTTTAGTCTTAAACGACTCTACTATCCCCTTTTCTGATGTTAAAAATCTGGGTTTATTCTTCGATACTAAATTATCATGGTGGAAACAAGTCAACATGTTCATTAAAAAAGTATTTGGTTCGCTGCATTCGCTTAGGAGAATGCAGAATTTCCTTTCAGTAGACACAAAAAAACTATTGGTTCAGTCTTTAATTCATCCCTTATTTATATGGGATGTCTGTTATTTGGATCTCTCGGTGGAAAGCTTGAATAAGTTGGAACGTCTTCAGAATACTTGCATTCGATATGTGTTCGGGCTCAAGAAGTATGATCATATATCTGAATATCGTGAACGCCTTGGCTGGCAAACTATTCCTCAACGCAGAATGTTCACACTATTTGTCTTCTTCATAAAGTTTTATTTGATCCCAACACTCCGTTGTATCTGAAGGAAAGGTTTGAGTTTTTACACTCTCATGGACTACCACTACGATCGGCCTCCAATAATCTTCTGGTTATCCCGTCCCATCATTCGAGCTGTTACACCGATTCTTTTTCAGTTCATGGTGCTAGGTTGTGGAACCAGCTGCCGGAAAAAAATCACACTTGTTCTTCTTTTTATACCTTCAAGAAGGAGCTGGTTAATGGTCGCTAGTCTTCTGTTGTGTTTACATATAAAAATTCCTAAGGTTTTCAATAATTTTCTATAATTTTTTTTTTTCGTGTATCCAAACACGATGAGCAGTCCTACCCTATCCCTTCCACTTTATCCCATCCCTCCCTACTCAACATCTGTGTCGAGTCGCTTATCCGATGTTATTTCTTTTGATTATATAAATTTGAGTAGCTTATTTTATGTGTAAATTTATTTTGGTATACATACATATGTGTTTATTTATATATCAATCTATATATCTTAAATTATTTTATTTTGTTTTACTTATTTATTTATATATTATTATTATTTGTTTTTGTTTAATGGGTTAGTTGGAAGATATTGCGCTTCAGCAATAAACTCGCCCATTGCACAAAATTATTTATTTATTTATTTATCTATTCACGGCCTGGGCCTTTTACATATAAATATTAACATGATTATAATAATGTACACAAACAGTATTGACACACACAACACATAAAATGGACAATAAAATAAGAACCACAAATGAATAAAAATTTAAACATAGGTACATTGGGAAAACGAACGGATTTTTTTTTTTTTTTAGATTTTATATGTCAACTTGATAATATCTTTTACATAGTCAGCATGAAATATTCTTAACAAAACAAATGAGATGTCAAAAAATATTATGTATTCTATTGTTATGATAATTATCATGTTTTTTCTTCTTCTTTGTATACTAATTTTGTACAATAAAGATTATTATTATTATTATTAATTTTAAGGATCTTTAGTATAGCCATTGAATTGACAGACGTCAAAACCATGCCGTTTTGTTTACATAATTTACTGTAAAATACTTCAAGGTCAAAACTGTCATTATTTGACAGTGACAGTGACAGTAATTTCTGTTACTGACGAATAGCCGATGCGAATAAAATATCGTAAGGAGACACGTGATAATTTTCAACTAACCAACCAACCAACCAAGGGCAGGTTTTCGTGTTTATTTGTATGTTGATATTACCTACTTTACACTTATAGACCATTAAAGGATGACGTCACAGAAAAATCCTTGAGGGGCATCAGGCATCCCAACACAACACATTCACAGTGTTTACGGTGTAATATTAGGTGGGACGCCTAAAGAATAGATACCTAATAATAAAAAAAAACTGTCAGTGTCGATTTTGTTATAATTTTGTTGTCTGACTTTCTTTTTTTTCTCTTATGGCATAACATCCTACAAGTATGATTTGCGCAATTTGATTGTTTGCCCCCCACGCAAAAGCAAATCCATAGACAAGACCACGTGACCTTTAATGGTCTATTGTATTCTGATATCGTCGTATTATATATTGAATAATAATATTCTATCAGAAATAATTTTAATACAGAGTATCGGCGTCCCCAATGTTGACAATATGAACCTATCCATAACCACAAACAATGGCGGCTGTTCCTTTACAGAGCATTTGAATTTTTATACTATTTTCCAATATGGAGCATTTTTATAATTAAATATTGTAACACCGCGTATTTTTTATATGGCATAACAACAACATAACCCGCCGGATACAACTAACTGTCGCTACCATAACACAGGAAGTACCTGATTAGTCACCAGATTCGCCGATAGATGTCTCACTGACGGAAGCCTTCAGAATATTCCCGAACTTTCTAGAACCTTCGAGAACATTCCGACCGGAAATAGGAAGGCGAAGTCCAAGGCCAAGGTACATTCACCACCAAGGCTACGGTCAGCTGTTCCCTACTACGGAGAGAGTATATAAGCAGGAACACTCCATACAGTCTGCAGACTGCAGCGGCCCTTCTCGGGCCTAGGGTCTCCTCTACCCAAAATGCTTGTCCCTGCCGTGCTGTGTTAACAGTCGGTTAGGTGTAGCATCTCTTTCTTACCTATACCTGAATACCTATATGCTTGTCCCTGCCGTGCTGTGTCTACAGTTGGTTAGGTGTAGCATCCTTACATGCTTGTCCCTCCTAGTGAGGTGTAGCATCCCAAAACCACTACCTATATGCTTGTCCCTGCCGTGCTGTGCCTACAGCCGGTTAGGTGTAGCATCCTTATATGCTTGTCCATGCCGTGCCGTGTGGAACGCCTAAAGAATACCTAATAATCAAAAAAACTGTCAGTGTCGATTTTGTTATTATTTTATCGTCTGACTTTCTTTTTTTTCTCTTATGGCATAACATCCTACAAGGATGATTTGCGCAATCTGACTGTTTGCCCCCCAAGCAAAAGCAAATCCATAGACAAGACCACGTAACCTTTAATGGTCTATAGTGTTTATTGTTTAATTCTCTCCGTGTACCCCTTCAGGGACTACAAATGTCGCCCAAAAGTAGTTTGAGTCTTGTCTCTCTACTCTCCCCATAAGGGAGGAAATAACTAGTGTTATAATATCCATATAAATATAAATTGTTATCAATAAAACTGTGATTTCATAATTTTGTGTTTATTACAGATATGTGAACATCATTTCTGCGAAAGTGATTTTCAATACGAAGAGGAGGTTTGGGATTCGCTAAACAACAGAATTGTCAAGTCATCTTTGAGGCTTCCTAGACTCAAAGAATGCGTAGTGCCTTCCATATTACCTACATAACTGCCCAGTGCCCATCACACTTGTCGAAAACGCCAACGTCAAGAGAGAGTGCAGATGAATGAAGGTGTCGCTTGGAGAGACAACACTTGATGGAAGCAATTAGAAAAAGCAAGGAATCTCACGCAAATTATGAACAGGAGAACACTTCTTTTCATTCGTGGGATCAATTTTTAAATTGGCTTAAAAAGGCGAGAAAGTAGCATTCACATTGCTTCACTTTGGATGATCATCCAGAGTGTCAGGGTCAAACTTGTTCATCAAAAGTGAACCCGTCTGTTCACACTTGTTCATCCTACGCTTTCACTGCCATGTCAACACTCTCAGTCATGTTGCATGTAGTTTAACATATTTTCGTACAAAAATAATTAAACAAATTCAAAAATGAAAAATAACACATAAAGTAAACCAATGTAGCTCTAGACTGCATAATAATTTTGCACATGATTCTGTCATTCAATACAAATTCATAGAGAATAAAACAAATAATAAGATAAAACTTATTTTGAACTACTACAGATCTGATTAATCATTCCAACTGATCCATAGTCAACCTATTTGAATAGGTATTAACTAGGTAGGTATGTTGTATATGATACACATACATATGTGAACTTCCTTAAGGAGTGCACAACACAGAGTTTCGACGCTTATGAATCGACTTTAGGCTTGGTTAAGAGTACTCTTTAAACCTAGGTAACATTCCCAATTCCTCTGTGTCATGCTTGTCACATGACTTGAAATTTTTGAAAGTTGTAAAAACTTGTTTATGGTCGTTTCAGTGAAAGGACCTTTCATCAAAATTATGACGAGTAATAGTGATGACTATTGATGAAACGCCCGTTCACACCTATTCATCTTGGAGGATCATCCGGAGTGATCACTGAAAGTGAACAAATGTGAACGACCCTTAAGATGACGTTTCATTCCTTGGTTTATTTTAGCGATGTTCATACCGGGTATTCTCAATACCCGGTGACTTTAGGTAATGGGGTACTTGCAAATTTTATTTTATTTTATAAAAGTGTAGCTTAGTGTGAAAGAAACATAAATGTTCCAGATAAAAGAAACAACCTTGTTTATAAAGAAACACGTTTTTAAAGTTTGAAGTTTTAAAAGCGCATGTAAACGGCCTCATTGCAGTGGCGGATACAGGGGGGGTGCCCCCCTTGCGGGGCCTATTGACGTGAAATTGTATGTGACTTGATCATTTTTTATTACGATAAAAGTAAAGATAGTTTGACACAACATATCACTGGTTTGACACCAATTATAAAGATAGCAATTCCCCCTTGAGTTATTTCTGAATTTGCCACTGCCTCATTGAGATAAATATATTACAGCCAAAGATATATGATTTTTTTATAACTTTGAATACTTTGTGGATCAAAACCTTTCTGAAATATAAACATTTTAATTACACTTTGTTTAAAGTAAACGTGTACATAAAACTCACAGTAATCGATTATGGATAATCAAATTCTTTAGGATTGTAACATTAAGAGAAGGTACCTATATTGAATAAAAGAAGTGCTTGGGAAATTTTGAAAACTGTATTTGGTTGCTGTTTGTATTGTAGATGTGTTTGTTTTTATTGAATTAATTAAAATAAAACACTTATTAGTAGTATATCCACGGTGACTTTTTATTGGACGCGAGCCGGCTTTCAAGAGCTTCCGCTCTCATCATCAGGCTGGTGAAAAGTAAAGAAATTACAGGTTGGTAACAAATATATATAGTATGTCATTGGGTAGCAAAACAAAAGAGGTAGTTAAGACAGTGGTAACAAACAATTGAAATAGAGTACCGTTGTGGACGGATTTTAAGAAAAACATCTCCAGCATTTGCCTTTTAACGATATTGGGGAAACCACAAAAACCCATATCAGAGATGAGCATTATTTTTTTAAGAGGTAGTCTTCCTCTGATAGTTAGTATACATAAAATATGAATCTGCTTGATATAATGTTATGTTTTTATATGAAAAATAATCTTTAAAATTAAAATGAGTCTATACATTAGTAAACCAATTAGTAAATTGTAAAAAATAAATTTAATAGATAATTAATTGTTGATCTTGTCAGGAGGTGTGGAGGCCGATGGTTATGAATCACTGTTGCAGGTATGTAGTGACTGAAACAAAAGAACAAAAGAGCGGCAGTACACATGTTTTTAGAAAGGATTAGCTAGTTGGGAATCCACAATAATAAGAATTAGATAATAGGTTTTAATAAAGGAGAAGAACTAAGAGTAATTTGTTCATTAATAATGTGAATATCAGAATTATTTTTTAACCTATTTATTTCCAAAGTTTCAAGGCGATTTAAAAGTTGACCTTTCACCCCTCTATGGATTAATTTGATACCAGTATCAGGGTCAAATGTGTGATTATTAGATGTAAGATGGTCAGCAAAATTTGACTTATCTATGTTTTTTAGACGATGACACGCCAAGTGTTCCTTTACTCTGGTATTGAGGGATCTTCCAGTTTGTCCAATATAGGCACTGGGGCAATCATTGCAGGACAATTGATAAATACCGCTATTATCTAAAGATTTGATTTTATCTTTGTTGTTAACCAGGAAACTATGTAAAGATTTTTTGTTATAAAATGCTACGTTTTTACCAGTTTTAGTGATTATTTTAGAAACTTTGTTACTAATACCTTCAACGAAGTTTAGTTTTACCCATTTTTTATCAACTTTATTTACTAAGCCAGGGGCAACAGAATTTCTGAATATTTTCAAGTTTTTTCTACGTAATAGTTTGTCAACCAAATCCGGATCGTAAGAATTATTTGAAGCTAAGGTTTTTATTAAATCAAGTTCTTTAGTAAAGTTTTCTTTTGATAAAGGAATGTTTGTTAGCCTATGAATGAGGGAGTGAAATACAGACATTTTATGTGAGTAATGATGTTGAGAGGTGGCGTGTATGATATTATCACTATATGTTGGTTTTCTGTAAATGTCAAAATCTAAACAATTGTTTTTAATTGAAATGTTACACTAGCTAATCCTTTCTAAAAACTTGTGTACTGCCGCTCTTTTGTTCTTTTGTTTCAGTCACTACATACTGTGTGACTGAAACACTACGCGAGTGTCTCAACCGCAATTTATGTCCGAAATTCGTTCATATTAACATAAAACCCACCACATCTGCTGCCAAGAAGACTCTGGAATCTGCTCGGAAGAACTGGCTGTTACATGAATCTACCAAATTCTACAGGATCCGGGATAATGTGAGTCACTTTATATATTATATTCATACCACTTTAACAAGTAGATTACTTCCTTGGGAATTTGATCTGATTGATTTCAACACCCGTATCTCAACTCAACATAAAATACATAATATGTTCTTAAAACAATCTAATAAATTAAATAATCTAACTACAACCATCAAATCACCTAAGACATCAAAAAAAATTAACAATAATCCAACCTTTTTCAAAAAACTTGTAAACACTACTGACATAACTTTTGACCCCGCTGAGATTACACTTCTAGAAAAGGGCCTTAAACATTGTCCTTCAACTACAATCAGATCAAATGACTTAGAGATGATTGCTTTAGATGCTGATTTTGCTCTTGATTCAAATTTACAAGACAAATACTTAGTTAAGAATGCTCTAAATAAACACAATAACAGTAATAATCAGGGCCACGATCAGGGGACTCTCCGTAGCATACGAAAAAAATTAAATGATAATAATTTAATAATTTCAAAGGCTGACAAAGGCAACTGTACAGTAATTCTTGAAAGAAATGTGTACAATTGCAAAGTTGAAGACATCTTAAGTGATAGCCATTTTCAATTAATTGATAAAGATTTTACTTTAAAATTCAATGATGACGTCATTAACACCATAAAGTCATGTAAGTCGGTATTTCCACATGATCGCGATTTATTTTATTTAAAACAAATGAATCCACAATGCCCCCGCTTGTATGGCCTTCCAAAGGGTACATAAAGAAAATATGCCTATGAGACCAGTTTTATCTTTTACACTGCTCCCACTTATAAATTATCAAAAAAAGCCAATTCTTTATTCTATAGACATTGTAAATATAACCCTAAATACACCATAAAAAATACACTTGAGTTGGTGAATAAAATTAAGCACATACAACCGCCCAATAATTCAATTTTAGTATCATTTGACGTCGTTAGTCTGTTCACAAACGTCCCGGTTATTGAATTAAAATTAGCATTAGAAGAACACTTAGAAAAAATTAATTTAAACCCCATTTTGAAATCCGATTTACTAAAAATATTTAACTTATGTATTGATCAAAACTATTTTAAATTTAATAATAAATTTTACATTCAACGAGATGGACTAAGTATGGGGAGTCCACTAAGTCCGATTCTTTCTGACTTTTTTATGTCATATTTGGAACAGAAAATATCTAAACTACCTCTGTTCAAAAACTTAATATTTTATTATAGATATGTGGATGATATCATTGGCCTATGGACAGGTACTGAACGCCAATTAAACTTATTTCTTAGTCAATTAAATAACATTAATAGCTCTATTAAATTTACTATGGAGGTTGGTGGTTCTCATATTAATTTTTTGGATCTTAACATTTCAATTAAAAACAATTGTTTAGATTTTGACATTTACAGAAAACCAACATATAGTGATAATATCATACACGCCACCTCTCAACATCATTACTCACATAAAATGTCTGTATTTCACTCCCTCATTCATAGGCTAACAAACATTCCTTTATCAAAAGAAAACTTTACTAAAGAACTTGATTTAATAAAAACCTTAGCTTCAAATAATTCTTACGATCCGGATTTGGTTGACAAACTATTACGTAGAAAAAACTTGAAAATATTCAGAAATTCTGTTGCCCCTGGCTTAGTAAATAAAGTTGATAAAAAATGGGTAAAACTAAACTTCGTTGAAGGTATTAGTAACAAAGTTTCTAAAATAATCACTAAAACTGGTAAAAACGTAGCATTTTATAACAAAAAATCTTTACATAGTTTCCTGGTTAACAACAAAGATAAAATCAAATCTTTAGATAATAGCGGTATTTATCAATTGTCCTGCAATGATTGCCCCAGTGCCTATATTGGACAAACTGGAAGATCCCTCAATACCAGAGTAAAGGAACACTTGGCGTGTCATCGTCTAAAAAACATAGATAAGTCAAATTTTGCTGACCATCTTACATCTAATAATCACACATTTGACCCTGATACTGGTATCAAATTAATCCATAGAGGGGTGAAAGGTCAACTGTTAAATCGCCTTGAAACTTTGGAAATAAATAGGTTAAAAAATAATCCTGATATTCACATTATTAATGAACAAATTACTCTTAGTTCTTCTCCTTTATTAAAACCTATTATCTAATTCTTATTATTGTGGATTCACAACTAGCTAATCCTTTCTAAAAACTTGTGTACTGCCGCTCTTTTGTTCTTTTGTTTCAGTCACTACATACCTGCAACAGTGATTCACAACCATCGGCCTCCACACCTCCTGACAAGATCAACAATTAATTATCTATTAAATCTATTTTTTACAATTTACTAATTGGTTTACTATTGTATAGACTCATTTTAATTTTAAAGATTATTTTTCATATAAAAACATAACATTATATCAAGCAGATTCATATTTTATGTATACTAACTATCAGAGGAAGGCTACCTCTTAAAAAAATAATGCTCATCTCTGATATGGGTTTTTGTGGTTTCCCCAATATCGTTAAAAGGCAAATGCTGGAGATGTTTTTTTTTTTTTTTTTTTTTTTTTTTAAAATCCGTCCACAACGGTACTCTATTTCAATTGTTTGTTACCACTGTCTTAACTACCTCTTTTGTTTCGCTACCCAATGACATACTATATATATTTGTTACCAACCTGTAATTTCTTTACTTTTCGCCAGCCTGATGATGAGAGCGGAAGCTCTTGAAAGCCGGCTCGCGTCCAATAAAAAGTCACCGTGGATATACTACTAATAAGTGTTTTATTTTAATTAATTTATTTTGT